>JAOTRH010442560.1:0-32475 GCA_034768845.1 Heliamphora exappendiculata
AGAGAGAGAGGGGGGTGGGTGGGTGGGTGGGTTGGTGGTGGGGGTTGAGGTTCTTGAGAATTGAAGATGTGGCCATGTTTGCGCTAAATTTCGATTGTTTTGTTTTGTTTTTTTTGTTTTTTCAAATTAATTCAATAAAAATGAATTGAAAAAAATAAATTTTTTTGATTAAAAGATAAAATAATGAATAAAAATAAAAATAAATATAAAAGTTGACTTATTAAATTTTTATTGACTTTTTTGAATTTTTTATATTAAAATTAATTTTTTAATTCATCTCAACGAGAGGAATTAAAAAATATAATAGTGGATTAAATAATAGCGATAAATTTTATAATAAGAATATAATAATTCACTTTTGTTAGTTAGGTAAAAAATAAGTGGTGACACATGTAATATAAATTACAATTATTTATACACTGGGGTACCTAATAATTTATCATGGATATGCATATTTTCTGTTTTTAATTATAGTCATTTTTTTCTATATTAGGGTGTTCAAGATAGATTACGAGCAGCCCGACTAATTATTAGAGGACCAATTCTTACGAGAAGTTCAATTAAAATCGAGACAAAATCTTGCATGAACTAGCTCCAAAGAATTTATAGCATTTATGAGGTTTCGAATCTAAAACTTTAGATGAAATAAACTCTTAGGTCCTGGGCCTTAACCATTAAACCAATAATTTGGGATTTTTAATTATGGCCACTTTTCTAGAGTAATTATTTTGTGCTTCTGGAGTACCATATGGCAATCTCACGTGGTGTTCACATCTAATCTCATGGTGATAAATTTTAAGATAAGAATATGATAACTTACTTTCGTTGAGTGAATATGAGACAATAAGTAACTCACATAATATGAGTTGTGATTATTTATTTGTCAAGAATATCACGTGATATCGCACTACATGTGTCACGCCCCAAACTCCGGGACACGTGAAACGCCCATAAATAACTAAACATAACACCCAACCCGAGAATACACTCTCAATATAAACATACATGCATTGTATATATAATCGCTAAAAGGCTTACATTATGCAGTTCCAACACCGGAAAACATGTTACAGTAAATATATTCAAAACAAGCAAAAAGGAAGGCTATCGCTCTTTTACCCCTCTGGCACCTCCGGAACAACTTGCATGACTTGTACTTGAAAAATATTTCAAATCCCACACCGTAAGCCAAAGATCAGTAGAAACTAGACAAGCATGCAATATAAGCTAAACATGCTGAGAAAACGAGGTGCAGTTTTTGACTCTCTTCCAAACCTGCTCTCGCTCTTCTACCCCTCTGGCACCTCTAGATCAAGTTGCATGACTGGTACCTGAAAAACATTTCAAATCTCACACCTTAAGCCAAAACTCAGTAAAAACTAGACAAGCATGCAATATAAGCTAAACATGCTGGAAAAACAAGGTGCAGTTTTCGACTTTCTTTCAAACCTTAAAACAGTTTGAAAATAATTTTAGATTACGACTCACGAGAGCCAGTAAAACAGTTTGAAAACATGAGTCACACAAGCCTCAAAAGAGAATAGGTACACGTATGCGGCACACGCATACATATCTAAACCGGCTCTACCAAGCCCTAACAATAGCTCTACAATAACCGAACATAACTAATGCAATCCATGCAATTCGCCTAACGCACCACATGCAACACAAGCAACACAAGCAACGCATGCCTCTTTAGGACCTCGTTTTTGTCCTTCAGATACTCACACACAAGTGCATCTCGAGTACAAACATCTGCTCCTCCTTATATGAGCTCTCTTGTCCTCGGATGGCAGCCATAAAACACTGCCTGGAAGCTGCCTGATCTCCCCTGATGGACTCCACGCCCCTGGAGGTTGGGAATTTCAGGATTTGATGATAGAGCGAAGGAATGGCTTTGAGCTGATGTAGCCATGTCCTCCCCATTATGGCATTATAGGGGGACGGTACATCTACCACCAAAAATTCAATATTTCTGAGCTCGAAACCCGCCATGACCGGAAGTGTGCTCCTTCCCATTGGTAGGGTGGGCTGACCATTGAACCCGACCAATGGGGTATGACATTTATGCAAGTCCGCTTTCGTGAGCCATAACTTGCAGAAGAGGTCGGTGTACATTACCTCTGCTGAGCACCCTTGATCGACTAGGATACGCTTTACGTCATACCACCAACCCGGAGGGTTATAGTGAGCGCGTCATTTTGAGGGTGCTCAACCCCCTCTAAGTCGGCATCAGTGAAAGTCAAGTCCCCAGCCAAGAATTCGCTGTTCGGATACTTTCTTTTGCTCGTGGAACTCTGATCGGGTTGAGTGTGCATAACCTCACGGTGAGCTTTCCTTCGATTTTGACCCCTTGCTTCGTTCGATGTCTCAGGCCTAGGGGCTGCATGAATGACATTGATTACTCCCACTGGTTCTTCGACTGCTCCTCTCTGCTCGGCCCGAGCATGCTGCTCAGCCTGGGTCTTCTCCTTGTCGATATACTGTCCGAGGTTGCTTTCCTTCACCTATTTCTCCAAAAGCCTCTTAAGAGTCCGGTAACGGTCTGTGTAGTGCCCGTGCTAACTATGGTAGGCGCAGTGCTTCTTGTCATCCCATTTTCTCAGGTTAGTGAACATTTTGGGCGGCCAAACGAACCATGGCTTGTCCTTGATCTGGTTAAGGAGCTTGTGAATGGGTTCCTTAAACACTGTGTTGGCCACTTCGTACACCTCATTGGGCCTCTGGTGCTCTTTTTCTCGATCAGGCCTCTTCCTGGCCTTTTTGTTTTCCTTCTTCTCTGCTCGGACCTCCTTCTGTGCTTCTTGGGCAGGGGCCTCATTCACGCTTCCCATATCCTCCCATATCACACTTCCCATATCACACGAATGGGAAGAAAATGTGCTGACTTCGTCAACCTATCAACCACAACCCAAACAGCATCATGTCCCGTCGGCGATCGAGGAAGTCCCAATACAAAATCCATCGTGATATGCTCCCACTTCCACTCAGATATAGGCAAAGGCTGCAATAGTCCTCCCGGCCATTGGTGTTCCACCTTTACTTGCGACAAGTAAGGCATCGAGAAACGAATCGGATCACGTCTCCCTTCATTCCCATCCACCAGAACTGACGACACAAGTCACGATACATCTTCCTGCCTCCAGGATGCACTGCAAGATGTGAATGATGAAATTCAAATAAAACCTCGGCACGACGCGACTCTGGCACAAACAGACGCCCTGTCAACCTCAAACTCTGATCTGGGCCTACCATCCATCATGCTGTGTCCTTTCCACTAGCAATGCGTATCATATGAGCCTCCTGATCGGTGTGCAGAGCCTCTAACACGCGTGCAACCAATGCGGGTTGTGAAGCTACCGAATATAAAGTCGCACCTGTCCCTGCCTTTTTGAGACACAGATCAAACTCCCCAACATCTCCAAGCATATCCCATTCTCGCATAGCCACAGAAGCTAACAAGCCATAAGATCTCCTACTGAGCGCATCAGCTACGATATTTTCCTTTCTCAAGTGGTACTGCAAATTAAAGTCGTAGTCTCCCAGCAACTCCATTCAACGTCGTTGGCGAAGATTCAAGTCCATCTACGAAAACAAGTATTTTAAGCTCTTGTGATCAGAGAAGACCTCGAAGTGCTCACCATATAGATAATGCTGCCATGTCTTCAAAGCGAAGACCACGGCTGCCAACTCCAGATCATGCGTCCGGTAGTTCGTCTCGTGTGTCTTTAACTGTCGAGAACCATAGGCCACAACCTTGCCTTCCTGCATCAAAACACAGCCTAACCCATCGTGTGACGCATCACAGTATACCGTATACCCCAAACCTCTCTTCGAAATGATCAGCACTGGCGCAGTAGTCAATCTCCTCTTCAGCTCCTGAAAGGCTGACTCATAGGACTCGCTCCACACAAACATAACGCCCTTCCGTGTCAGACGCGTCATAGGTGCTCCAACCTAGAAAAATCCTTAACGAACCGCCGATAATAACCTGCCAAAGCCAAAAAACTGCGAATCTGAAAGACATTCTTCGGTCGCTGCCAATCCATCACTACATCACTCTTCGCCGAGTCCACCGATACCCCATCCTTCGACACCACATGCCCAAGGAATCTCACCTCTGACATCCAGAACTCACACTTCTCGAACTTCGCATACAAGCGATGTTCTCTTAGAAGCTGCAAGACAACATGCAGATGCTCCTCATGCATCTCCCTCGTGGGCGAATAGATCAAATTTTCATCCACGAACACGACCACAAAACTATCTAGGTAAGGGTGGAAGATACGGTTCATCAAACCCATAAAAGTCGTAGGGGCATTCGTTAAACCGAACGGCATGACCAGAAACTCGTAGTGACCATAGCGAGTCCGAAAGGCGGTCTTTGCTATGTCCTCGTCCCTAATCCCAAGCTGATTATCCTAACCTCAAGTCAAACTTTAAAAAGCAGCATGATCCTCTTTGCTGATCAAACAGGTCATCAATCCTAGGCATATGATACCTGTTCTTCACCGTCACCTGGTTCAGCTTCTTGTAGTCTATGCATAATCTCAAAGACCCATCCTTATTCTTCGCGAAGAGTGCTGGAGCTCCCCACAATGATGTACTCGGCCTCACAAACCTCTTGTCGAGCAACTCCTGTAACTGTACCTTGAGTTCTCGTAACTCAGCTGGTGCAAAGCGGTAAGATGGCATAGAGATGGGAGCCGCTCCTAGAAGAAGATCAATAGAGAACTCCACATCACGGCTCGGTGGCAACTCAAATAGATCGTCAGGAAAGACATTTAGATAGTCACACACCATAGGGAATAGCTCCCCTCGAACCCCAACTAGCTCATCCAACTTGAGGGCAGAAAAGAGAAAACCCAAGTTCCCTCTAGCTCGAGCAACACCGGGCATAGACACCAAGCCCGCATCCCGATCACCCACAAAGTAGAAGCAGTCACCCTCCGACGTACAGATCGACACCCTCCGTTGCTTACAATCTATATAGGCACGATAAGTAGTCAGCTAGTCCATCCCTAGGATGACATCAAACGTGGTCATGTCTAGAATAATAAAATCAAACTCTAAACAATGACCGGCTACCTCCAGCACGCAAGATCTACAAATAAGACTCAGCCTCACACTCTCACTGACTGGAGTCTCCACACACAAGATACTACCCAACTAATCCATCTCTAGCCCCAAAGAAGATGCAAAAGCAGATGATATAAACGAATGTGATGCTCCTGTGTCAATGAGAATACTGGCCCATGATCTAAAGACTAGAAGAGTACCTCTGATCATGGCTGGAGTAGCTGTTGCATCAGACGCAACTGGTGCTTTGGAAGCATTGCGATCAGCAAGAACATAAGCCCTGGCCTGTGATGGTCTGGTCTGCCCACCATAACCCTGAGTCGTCGGCTGCCTCATAGACTGTGCTGAAGTGCCTCCCTCCGCAAACCTAGACGTCTGGGCCCTAGGCTGCTGAGGAGTCTGTCGTCTCTGTGCCGATGGAGTGGCTGGCACTCCTGTCGCACTCTGAACATTCCCTTCCAAGGGACAGAGCCTACGAATATGCCCAGACTGACCACACCCAAAACAAATAGGTGGGTTCCTCGCTTGTGACTGGACCGACGTCGAACTCTGTACCTGTCCCTTTTGCAGGCACTCAACTGAACGATGTCCCGGCTGTCCACATCGGTAACAAATTAACCCTCTCTGCTCTAGCCTTCCTGTCGAAGCCACTGAAGGTGCAGGTGTGGACGACTGCGATTGATACGATCTGACAACATGAGAACTAGGCCCAGATGA
Organism: Heliamphora exappendiculata; assembly: GCA_034768845.1. Classification (NCBI taxonomy): domain Eukaryota; kingdom Viridiplantae; phylum Streptophyta; class Magnoliopsida; order Ericales; family Sarraceniaceae; genus Heliamphora; species Heliamphora exappendiculata. The sequence continues at coordinate 5,797 of JAOTRH010442560.1, forward strand.
CCTCCGGCACTTGTTCCTACGCCCCTGAAGCTGTGTATCTCTACTGCCCTGCTGACCCCCACTCTCTATAACTCTGCGGCTCTCTGCTAGTGAGTTCTCCGCTCGAATAGCGAATTCCACCAAAGCAATGTACACATCCAGTCCTAGAGCTGCAATCATGTCCTTGATGGCAGGTCGAAGGCCCCTCTCAAACCTCTTAGTGCGCAGCTCCTCTGTAGATACCATCTCCGCTGCAAACCGCGATAGACTCGGGAACTTGGCCTCATATTGGACCACAGAAAGGTTCCCCTGAACAAGGGAAAGGAACTCCTCTCGGTAAGTATCTCACGAAGATCTCGGAAAATACTTCTCCAAGAAGACTCTCGTGAAAGTGACCCACGTGTCATCTACCGTGGTCTTGGAAAACTTCCACCACTCTCTAGCTTACTCCCGTAGCTGGAACACCGCCAACCGCACACGCAAGGTATCCTCCTCGATATCCAGAGTATCAAAGATAGCTGTGGTCACTTCCAACCACTCAGTAGAAACTCTAGGGTCTGTCTCCCTAGAAAAGGTCGGAGGATCCAACCGCCGAAATTCCCTCATAGCCACAGAGGCTCTTGGCTTCGGAGCCCTCACTCCATCCCTGGATACCTCAGCCATTGCTCTCATAGTGGAAAGCATCTCCTGTGTAACGTTAGCACTGCCCACCTGTTCCTGTGGGGTATGAACGTCTCCCTCCTCTGGAACCTGAACATATGCACGGCCTCGGCCACGACCCTGTTCCCGCACTCCCCGCGTGGACATAATTCTATATAAAGCAAGATAATAGGGTAAGCTTTCCTACGACATGTTATTACTAACATAAACACATAACGCACATAAGCATGCTATCACATAGACACTTAAGGTCATGCCAACATGTCTCACATACCGAGGAGAACCAATAAGACAGACGCGCCAATTTGGATAACCAATTCAAATTCTTTGTTAGAAAACACGTCGGCCAAACGTGTCCTTAACTTGGCTCCCAAATTTGTTAATCCAAACGCCGAAGGAAAGACTAATCCATCCCAAGATTCAACCTCCATACCCACATAGTCACAACAGATATGCTTGACAGCTAACAGCATGATATAAAACTATTTATACACATGCAAGCAAGCATACACAATCAACCTCACCAGGTGATAAACCCTCTTCCCATGGCTTTTAGGTATCCGAACCCAGAGCTCTGATACCAAGTTGTTATGCCCCAAAACCCAGGGTCATGCGAAAATCTACCAAACATCAGTTTTATAAAAATAGGTTTTCATACATTCAAAATCACCTGTTGAAATAAAAAAAAACCCAATATGCATATCTCATAAACAATAAACATCCTGTATCACATTCATAAGTATATCGCCATATGGCGTACAAAATCGGCCTTCAAGAACAGGCATACCAAAAAGAAAAACTACTAAGGCTTTCCATCATCCGTCATCACGGGCACCACAGGATCTACTCTAGATCAACATGCATATCATCACCTGAAAAAGGTGGGAGATAACTCAACCACAAGCAAAACTAAGCATTATAACTAATGCAAGCAACAGTTAAAGAAAACTGTAATCAAAACGTTGTTTTCAACTCTTATCACATAATCGATAAAAACAGGATAAAAATAGTTCGCTCCACTCGGACCACAGCCGAGAAGAAAGATAAAATGATTCCTATGTACCGACTCCGTCACAAGGGGAAATAGGTAGCAACGATAGATCCCTGTCCATTATCTAATTCTCATACATCATGGGACCGGTTAGATAAACACAAGTTCTATACGGAGCACCACAACGTAACAACTCAATTTACGGGCCCGAAACCCGAGGGTACAGAGCACCCAACTAACTCAATTTACGGGGACTAACCCGAAGGTACAGAGCACCTACGCTACGCACGTTTTTGAATTTACACCGAGGGCAACTCGTGCCACATACCCGCTATCCCGGTACATCTAGAGAATCATTTTACCAAATCCAAAATATTTTCACATCCGTACAAAGATCCATCCATCAACATGGAGATCAAGCCAAAAACGCATAGAGCCATTCATTAACATGGAGATCAAATCAAAAACAATTTCAAAGATGAGACTCAACCCAAAAGGTTAGCTCCAAATCTCCGAAACACTAACATCCAACATAAACCCACGATACCCACGAAGACACCACAACCCCCAAGGGACATGGAATTTGACAAAAAAGTTCCAACAAGGATGAAAAACAACATTTCCCAAACATTCGGCAAAAAAATAGGTGAAAAATAGTTTGGAAAACTTGACACACCCTCACTATTTTTGTCATAACTTTTTTTACAAAAATAATTTTAATGTAAGAGAGGTATCATTGGAAAGAGGACTTCCGGGGTTTCAATTTGAGTACAAAAATAACATAATTTCGAGTCCGAGTGAGGGAGATATGGTCAAAACAAAATGGCTCTGTGCCGTAGCCAAACTGCTGGCGCGCGACACAGTGCTCGAGCGTCGCAACCAGCGCCCCAACCAGCGCCCAAACCAGCATTACGCCCTTATTTTGTTTTTTTTGTTTCTTTTTTTTAAACCACGTTTTTATACATTTTTACACCGTGAAATAGCATAAGATTACATATAGTACCCTTATACAGCAGTAGAATCTGAGATCCTACCTCGTTTGGTCAAAAACCCGACGGCTCATTCCAATAACACGATGTCTCAATCCGCGTGTAAAACTGAGCTTCGTTAGAATTGAATTTCGTCTGGATGGATGCGTAGAGCACGATGTCTATAACAAGGATCGTGTTGATCCATCAAAAACCAAGTCCCGAGCCCCCGAGAAGTTAGAGAGAAGGTGGCGAGAAAAAAAAAACTTCAGAGCTAAGTTTTGAAAAATATCTTTTTGAAAATATCTAACTCCTGATATTTATAGGTCTCTAAAATATCTTTTTTTTTTAATTTTTAAAATTCGCACTGTAACTCCCGGCAGCCCCAGGAACAAACCATGCATGCTTATTTAAACCAAAACATGCATCAAAACACGTATATGCATATTAAAGCAAAAATGCCAAAAAAAGCGTCAAAACACCAAATATGCATATATACCAAAATGAAACGGTACAGTGTCTCACAAAACTAACCACCAAACCACAACACACAGCCCAGCCCAGAACCTCAGTCGACTAGACCTCAGCCCCCAGCCGTCTGAAAACACACTAGAAAAGCCAAAAACCCAAACAGAAGCAAGTCGGCCAACTAATCTCTCAAGTCCAGTCGACTGATCTCCCAAAAACATGATCCAATCGACTGATCTTCAAGATCCAGTCGACTGACCTTGCCCAAAAACTATTTTTGAGCTACGATTTTAACCCTCTAAACCTTGAATCAACGCCTCGAAACTCCTATCAAACACCCTCGGACTTACACACGCCCAAGCCTAACACCAAAACCACGAAAGAAACCTTCAATACACGATTTCATCCAACCGAAATCGACGAAAAATAGTTTTAAACCCCAAAACCCAACTTTTGAAACAAAATCAGATCTCATGCATTTTAACTGGTAAAAACACGCACGATTACACGTAGCATATTTATAAGACATGAGAGTCTAGGATCCTATTTTGGTGAGTTAAAAACTCGACGTCTCGATCCACATGCAAAATCGAACTTCGCTGGAATAAAATTCCGTCTAAATGGATGCGTACACCGCAATGCCAATAGCAAGGATCTACTGTTGGATCGTCAAAAATTGAGCCCCGAGCCCCCGAGAAGTTAGAGAGAAGGCATAGAGAAAAAGAAAAAAACTTAGCAGAGATGTTTTGAAAATATTTATAAGCCACGAAAATATCTTTTTTTTTGAAACCCGCATCACAGCGTCTAACAACCCCGAAAACTAACCCTGCTTGCAAATCTAAACCCAAACATGCACCAAAAAGCATATAAACATACTACAACGAAAACACTAAACCCGCGTCGAAAAATGCAAAAAAAAGAAACGGGTCAGAGTCTCACAACATGATTTCCTAATAATTAACTCTCCCTAGGCCCTCTAGATGATTTCGATCTTTCTACGATGTCACCTAGATAAATTAGGATTAGGAAATAGGTCATAAGTGGTGTTTGGTATTACTAAAACTAGTAATTTATAGATTGTAACTTATAGTAAAACTTATGAGTATTTGGTAAAAATTTATAACTTGTAACTGAAATAGAAAAAAATAGTTAAAAGTTGTAGCAAAATTGTGGGTATTTAGAAAAACTTGTAACTGATAGCTAAAATTAGTAGTATGAAGTTAAAAATTACTAGTAGTAACTTGCCAAGCACCCCCATAATCTCCATATACAGAGTCTAACTCAAAGGTATAAAGAAAGGAATAGGTTGCTAGACAGAAGGTTTAACAACATAAGGGTCATCTCCCCTATCCGATAACTTACTTAGACTTCCAATTAGGAATCTAAGCCTACAGAACACGTATCCGAAATAAACTTCAAAGCCAGTGAGTTAGACGCTCGAAGGAAAGGGCATGACCACCCAAGGTTTAAACCACGTAATGTGAGAAAACACACTTAACCTACGATTAGACGCACATTTTTTTTTGTATCTCAGGATGTCCGAGCCGGCTTACGCGTATTTTGACTAATCATTGGGAGACCAATTCTACTGTCCACTTGCGAGGAGCAAGTTGAGATAAAATTTCGTATAAACTAACCCCAAAAAGTTAATAACACCTAAAAAATTTACAACCTAAAACGTAAGAAAGAGCAAACTCTCGTGTCCTAAGTCTTAACCACCAAATCAACCCATTTAGACACTTTTTGAATTTCAAGATTATAATTTTGAGTTTTTGAAAATGAAATTAGATTGTTTGAGATAGCTTATTTGGAATAGTTTATTTACTTTTTTGTTAAAATCTCCAATAATTCTTATATTTTTGCTTTCAAAAGATAATGTTTAGGATTACTTTTTAACCTTTTTACTTTTTAGGAAAGTTAATTTTTTCATTAAGGATGTTAAAGTTATTGTATTAAAAAAAAGTTAAATTATTTGAAACATGAGCATTTTTTTAAAGAAAGTAAAAAAGTTAGTATGTTTCTTTGGAATATCAAACAGTACAATTTAAATTTAATTTCTTTAAAAAAAGTAACTTTCTAAAGAGGCCAAATTGGACCTTTATTTCGAGATATGAGAAGTAGTTAATATCATCGTTTCGACCTAAAATGAGGCAACTTGGATAATTTAAATTGTTTATTTTATTATTTTAAATATTTAAAATATATATACTAAAATTAAATTAAATTAATATTATTATTGTTGTGTGAACAAATCACATATGTGTTAAAATAGTAAGCAGTGAAGTTTAGACACTTTTTAATAAAAAATATCATTTGTTTCGACACTTAAATGTTCAAACAGTTTAATCTTTTTTGTATAAATAATTTACACACTAAAAATAATAATAATAAAATAAATAGCTGTGTCATCGAGATTGGTCCAAAATTAGCCGAATTGAACCATTCCAATCCATTACTATGCTAGAGAGAAGCCAAATGCTTAGTTTACATGCTCATCCAACAATAATAAATAAGAAAAATGCTGATTACACATATGATTTATAATCGACCAAGAGATAAGGGTAAAAACTCTAACTTATTAAAGTTTTTGCTCGTCTTTTGTCTGTGCTTCGTCGATCATCTTTATCTCTGTGCGTTAAATCACTCAACAAATAATCATATCCCTTTAGTTTTATTTTTTTTATTCTATCATAATCAACATAATATAACTAGTCTTATGGTAGTGTTTGACATTGATTAAACTAGTAACTTTTATATTATAACTTTTAGTAAAAGTTATAAGTATTTAATAAATATAATAACTTGTAGTTGAAATCAATTATTTATAGAAGAAGAAAAAAGGTAATTCTAACTTGTAGCAGAAGTTGTGAGTATTTAAAAAAAATTATAATTTATTATTAAAATTAATAACAAAAAACTAAAAACTACTCCTAATAATTTTGCCAAACACCTTAAATGCCATCCTTTTGCACATGGTATTGTTTGTCCACTCTTATCTTCATTTACAATCCCATCATTTTTAAACCTACCAAAATTAATCCAAAAATAAAGTGCCTTTAAAATGTGGTATTAAGGACTACTAAACAGAACGTGACAAATAAAGCTGAATGGAATAGAAAATTGAGATAATGGCATTGTTTGGCAATTGATTTTAAGTTAAATTTTTTATTTTTTTGTTTAAAATTAAAAATGTTAAAAAATCTCATTTTTTAACCTTGACTTTTTATTATTTTTTTCTTATTGGCTTTTAACCTTATAGCTTTTTTGTATTTTTACATAAAATTCTTTTATATATTTTTAAAAATATAATAACTTTTATTATACATATTTGTTTTTTATAAAAATTATATTTTTAAAATTTATTTGTCAAAATTTATCAAATAAGGTATATATTGAATATAAAATTATATAAAAATAATTTTTAAAAAAACTATAATAAATTTTTTTTGCTTAAATTTTTTGGCCTTTTGTCTTTTTGTTTTTTGACTTAAAATAATTTTAAGACAAATTTTTTTAATTTATTATCTTTTAACTTAAAGGCACGTCTCTACAATTTACCAAATAGTTTTTTTATTTAACTTAAAATAATTTTAAACAAAAAATTTATCTTTAAACGAAATTGACAAACGATGCCAAAAGGTATTTTTTTTCTTTTTTTTTTTTTTTCTTTTGGCGAGGTGGCACTTCCCAAGAGCCAGCAGAAATATAATTTTCTTCGTTTTCGTCATGCCTCTGAATTCTTGGTCCCAGTCTTGTATGATTTAACCTTTCTTCGTCCCAGTACTGTATGATTTCTTCAACCATGTAATTTTGGACCTGCGTGGAGAAGCTTAGTTCTGGATTAGTAGGCTCTCGTTAAAAGTTTGGGCTAAAATTTGTAGAGGAAGGGTTGGTCCAGTCCCCCGCTTAGGTCCAAAGAATATAATACTGAGGCCTAGTGCTCGGACCTTGAGCTCGAGCCACGGATCGGGCTTTGGGCGGGTCAAGGCCGGGCATTTTTTTTTTATTTTTTTTTTTCATTTTTTAGTTGTTGTATAAGTTAGTTTGATAATTACTTAGTTTATAAATTTATAATATAATATTAGTTTATCACTTTATTAGTAGTAGCTAAATTGACAATATTAGTTTATAAGTTATAAATTTATAATTTATTATTATTTATTATTAATTTATTTTTTATTAGTTTATAAGTTTATATTTTATTAGTTTATAAATTTATTAGTTTATATTTTATATCAGTTTATAAGTTTATAATTTATTATTAATTTATTAGTTTATAAGTTAATTTCTTAGTTATTATAAATTTATTAGTTTTTATTGTTTATAGTTTATTATTAGTTATTAACTTATTAGTTTATTATATAAGTATATACTTTATTTGTTTATTAGTTTTTAAGTTTATAGTTTATAACGTTATATTATCATAAGTTTATTAGTTTAATATAAGGTTATTATTAATTTATAAGTTTATAATTTATATTATTATAAGTTTATTAGTTTATTATAAGTTTATTATTAAATGCAACAAGCTTAAACACTTAAAATAAATAAATACAATATAAATTTTATTATTTAAAAACTAAATTTGATCAATTATATAAATATTATATTTTACACTTTATAAGTGTATTTTACATTTAAAAAAAAGAGATAAATTATATTATTATAGATCAAGTATATCTCAACTAGGTTGACACATACAAACCTAATAATCATTTGTATTATTCTTTATTTAAAATAAATTTGCATCTAAAATTACAAATAAAATGTAAAATTAAAAATGTAAGAAATTTAAATTTATAGATCTAAAATATAAAAATTAGTCTGAGCCAAATAATTCTTCTGCCATTCCATTGGCTATAGTCTCCAAGTTCACTTTCAGTCTTTTCTTCTTGTCCACTTTTTGTATATTTTTTTGCTGCATAGAGTGTCTCGCGTGTAATCATCAAAACTTGCACCATCTCTAGCGTCAATCTGGATCTGTATTCGTTCAGAACCCGTCCACCTGCACTAAAAGTTGTCTCCGAAACAACTGTAGATACAGGAACTGCAAGTATATCACGAGTTATTGCGGATGATACTAGCCACGACATCTCATGTTATTTCCAATACTTTAAAATATCAAAATTATCCTCATATATATTATCTACTGCATCAAAATAACATTAGCGTTCTGTTATAGAACTCCTATAAATTTTATAAAGTCTCGTAATTTTTATTACAGACCAATTATTCATACGTCTTCGAGATGAAGTCCTGGCAGAGGTTTGTGTTTATTGAGATATTATATGAATATTATATTCATCATATAATTTTTTAAGTGTATCATTTATTGGTTTAAGTTTATTTGCATTACCAAAAATAATTTTTTAAAAATATTGTAAACTAATATTTTTTATCCTAGGATTTAGTATTGAATCTATTTCAAACATATGTATTATTTTATTGTAATATTTTAAAATTTTATCTTTCATACTATATATCATGTGATAATATTATTGATTGATTAAATATTCATCAAATATTGCTGTTATTTTTTTAATTATTATAAAACAAATGTAGTATGAGTGTAAATATAAGAAAATAATTTGGTTGATTAATCAAAAAACTTTTTAAAAATTTTTGTATACATTTACATTTTGCCAATCAAATGAATTTGGTAGAGTAAAACTAGTTGCAATATTAATTTCAAAAAATAAATCGGTAATGCTCTAATTTCGTAACAATAAAACTTTGCGATATAAAAAGTAAAGAGACCCGCACCAAAGATTTTTAAAACAAAACCGAGTCTAAAGAAAAATCGAAACTAAGCCATGTTTGAAATTAAAATCAACCCCTTTCATTTTTTTTCCATAAACAGTAAAAATAAAAAAAATCGATTATCTCATAAAATGACCTCAAGTAGACTAATATATATCCCAATGGATATCCTAAGATACCAAATAAAACTCTTTTTTAAACCAAAGTTTCTAAAAATGTCACGCTCGAAACTCCGGATCACGTGAAACACCTATAAACAATCATATAAAACACTCAACCCGATATTTTTTCACAAAATAAAGCACACATGCATTTAATATATATGTCAAAAAGGCTTACATTACACGGTCCCAACACCGATAAACATGTTATAACATACATGATCAAAAGAGCAAAAGGAAAGACTATATATCTTCCGCCACACCGGCTCCTCCGGACCAACTTACGTGACCGGTACTTGAAAAACACTTCAAATCCCACACCGTGAACCAAAATTTAGCAGAAACTAGACAAGCATGCAATATAAACAAAGCATGCCCAAAAAACAAGGTGTACTTTTTGACTCACACGAGCCATAAAAAAATGATTTTAAAGACAGAGTTGAATTCGAACTCACATGAGTTCCACGGGAAAATATTTTTAAAATAGTTTTATACGAGAACTCCCAAGAGTCTCAAAGAAAACAGTTTTAAAAACGATTTTATATCACGACTCATTAGAGCTTAAAAAATAATTTGATATATATAGTACAATACTTCACCAGAAAAGATTGACTCCCACGAGCCAAGACTCCCCCGAGCCCCACATGCAACATACGCCATTTATACAACGGAACACATGTAGAATTGACATATAACTTCAGGGGATAAAATCGTAGGACCATATACGCCCTCAATACATATCTTCACGGACTTTCACCGTAGGCCCAATATCCGCCTTCATCATACATCTTCATGGGCTTTCACCGTTGGACTAATATCTGCTCCAACTAATGCATCGTTGATCAGAGCCAACAGATATCTTCTTGGACTTTCACCGTATGACTAAAATTCGTCCCTCATATGCATCTTTATGAACTTTCACTGAGGGACCAAAATCTGTCCCAACATATATAATTTTAAAACCAGAGTTTTAACCAGTGCAACCCATGCATACATAAAATCAGAGCTTAGATACACCATGAACGTATAAGATTACATATGACCACATAGGACCACATACCCATCCTATAACATGCAAGAATAAAACTAACCATAGTTCTATAAGCATGAAAGCACGTATAACCACGACTTTCCACATAACAATGCCACACAGCCCGTCACGACATCACATACCACAAACCCGACACAACAACAACTTACCAAACACGACATAACCAAAGGTCAACACTAAACCTCCCACAAAACGGTTCTCACCAAAACCTCATCTTTAAAACAAACAACGGGCCCACACACCCCGCACCCGCACCCAACGATGTACAAACCACCACGCACACAACCGTGCGCCAACACCCTGCATGAAATGACCAACACCCTCTCCATATCAATTGAAACACTACTAGAGGAGAGTAGTCGGTCGAGCCCCATAACCCAATCAACTAAGAGAATACCACACGATCATCAAAACCACCAAAACACCAAAACGCCCAACACAGAACCGAGTCAACTAGATCCCATCAAGTCGACCCAAACAAGCCACTGGAATCTCACAAAAACTCTCCAAAAACACAAGTCAGTCGACTGACCTCCTCGGTCTAGTCGACTGAACCACAATTCGGTCGACAGAACCAAGGCAAAAACTGACTCTGAGCTACAGGTTCAACCACTAAAACCCCAAAACGAAGCCTAAAAACTCCAATCCAACACCCTCGGACATACCCAAGCCCAAGACTAACACCAAAATCTCGAAAGAAACACCCGAAACACGATTTCATCCAATCGAAATTGACGAAAAAATGTTTTGAACCTCAAAACCCAACGTTGAATCATAAAGCGATTTTTATGTATTTTAAAATGGTAAAAGCACACACGATTACGCGTAGCATCCTTATAAGACATGAGAGTCTAGAATTCTACCTCGTTGAATTAAAAACTAGACGCCTCGATCTACGTGCAAAATCAAACTTTGTTGGAATAAAATTTTGTACAAATGAACGCGTAGGCCACCGTGCCAATAACAAGGATCAGCTGTTGGATCATTAAAAATCGAGCCTTAGGCCCCCGAGAAGTTAAAGAGAAGGCAAAGAAAAAATGAGAAAACTTAACTGAGAAGTTTTAAAAATATCTTTTAAAAATATCTAACGCCAGATATTTATAAGCCACGAAAATATTTTTTTTTTTTTAAAATTCGCACCACAATGGCTAACAGCCCCGGGAAACAACCTTGTATGCATATCTAAACCCGAACATGCATAAAAACACATATAAACATGCTAAAATGAAAACGACAAACACGTTTAAAAAATTGCCGAAAAAGAAAGCGGGTTAAGGTCTCAAAACTCTATCCCCTTAAAAAAATTGTCCTCGAAATTCAACACAAGATCAAAAGGAAACAACTCCGTCGATCACAATCAACATAGACATGAGAGATGGTCAGCCGAACCATTCCTAGAATATAGTCAAATAAGGTCAGGCATCCTAAACAACGGCTAACTACCTCAAAGACATGGATCTACAACTCACCCCAGCCTCACATCTTTCCCAACCGCTGTCTCAACACAGCACACCACCCACGGAGTCCATCACCAACCCCCAATAGATGAAATGAAGAAACTGGCCCAAAGCCTACATACTCAGAAAGTACCTCTGCGCATTGGAGAAACGTCTACATCATTAGGCACAATCGGTGCCCTGGATGAACTATGAGCTGTAAGCGCATACACTCAACCTTGCGTCATTCTGGTATGTCCGTTATAACCCGACACTATCGACTGCCACACTGACTGAACTGAAGCACCCCCACCTGCAATCCTGGAAGTCTAAACTAGAGGATGCTGCTGTCAATCCTGCACAAATGAACCCTCTGGTGTGCCTATAGTGCTCGGCGCACTCTCTCTCTAGGGGCAATTCCTGCGAATATGTCCACTTTGGCCACATCCAAAACAAATCGACGGCCTTCTCCCCTGTAACTATCTTGGTATGGAACTCTGGGACTGCCTCAACTGTGGATCTTGGTACTGCCTCGGCTGCGGGCAATCTATCACACGGTGCCCTGGCTGTCCACACCAATAACATCTAACTTCCTTCTGCTCTGGTCTCCCCGATGAAGCCACCGATCGTGCTGGTGTAGAGAACTGCTGTGGTAATCCATATGGATGAAAACTAAGGCCAGAGGACTTCTGCCACTTACCGGAACGCCCACTTGTCTGTACCTCTGTCCCACCCTATAGTGTGCTGGCCTCCCTAGAAATTCGAATCTCAGTCAAGGTATTCTCAATCCTCGTTGCTGCCTCCACCAGCTTTGTGAACACACGCAGCCCTATGCGGGCCACTCTCTCTCTCTAATTGCAGACCTCAAATCCCGCTCAAACTGCCTCGACCTCAGCTCGTATGTCGCCACCAACTCCGGTGCAAATCGGGATAAACTAGTAAACCTGGCTTCGTACTGCATAACCCCCATCGCTCCATGGGTGATAGTGTAGAACTCTGCCTTATACAAGTCTCTAGATGAAGCTGGAAAATATTTCTCCAGAAAAACTCCAGTAAAAGCTGCTCATGTAACCCCCACAATGTTTCGAGCATACTTCCACCACTCGTAAGCATCACCCCTCAATTGAAACGAGGTAAAAGAAACCTGCAAATCATCTTCCACAATCTACAATGTATCAGGGATCCAGGTCACCAGCTTCAACCACTCTGTCGCCATTATAGGATCAGCATCTCCAGCAAAGGTAGGTGGATCCATACGCCTGAACTCTCGCATCGCCACTGTAGCCATCAACTCAGGTACTCCCTCTCTCTTTCTAGTGGTCTCACCTCTAGCGGCCTCAACCAGCTACTGGATAGAGCCAATCAGCACACACAGCAACTCAGTCATGTCCATCGGTCCCTGGGGAGCATTTGCATCCCCAGTATCAGGGATAGGCACATCCCCTTGGCCAAAACCATGGCCTCGCCCTCTCCGCGTAGACATCACGTCTACATGAAAGAAACACAAAACATAAGATGCAATATATAAGCACAAACCACATAAGTATGCTAACACGTAGTCACATAGGTTCATGCTAAACAAACCCCACATACCGAGGAGAACCGATAAGAATGACGCGTTAATTTGGATAACCTACTTAGATTTCCTGTTAGAAATCACGTCAGCTAAACACGTTTCTAACTTGGCTCCCAAGTTTGTTAATCCAAACGCCTAAAGGCAAGACTAATCAATCCCAAGGTTCAACCCCCATGCCCACATATACATAATATTCTCATGCTTAACATGCTAACACGTTCATGTTATCAAAACAACTAAACACATTCAATCAAGCACACGCAATCAACCTCACACGGTGATGCACCCTTCTCACGGCTCTTAGGTATTCAAACCCAGAACTCTGATACCATTCTGTCATGCCCGAAACTCTGGATCACGTGAAACACTCATAGACAACCATATAAAACACCCAACACGATGTTTACTCACAAAATAAAGCATACATGCATTTAATATATCCACCAAAAAGACTTACATTACACGATCCCAACGCCCATAAACATGTTATAACATACATGATCAAAAGAGCAAAAGGGAAGACTACAGATCTTTCGTCACACCGGCTCCTCCGGATCAACTTACGTGGTCGGTATCTGAAAAATATTTCAAATCCAACACCGTGAGCTAAAGCTCAACAGAAACTGGACAATCATGCAATATAAACAAAACATACTCAGAAAACGAGGTGTAGTTTTCAACTCACACGACTCATAAAAAATAGTTTTAAAGACGATGTTGAATTCGAACTCACACGAGTTCCACGGGAAAACATTTTTAAAATAGTTTTATACGAGAACTCCCAAGAGTCTCAAGGAAAACAATTTTAAAAGCGGTTTTATATCACGACTCATCAGAGCCTAAAAAATAATTTGATATATATAGTACAATACTTCACCTGCAAAGAATGACTCCTAAGAGCCAAGACTCCCACAAGCCCAAAATGCAACACACGCCATTTATACAACACAACACATGCAGAATTAACATATAACTTCACGAGATAAAATTGTAGGACTACATACACCCTCAATACATATCTTCACGGACTTTCACCGTAGGACCAATATTCGCCCTTATCATACATTTTCACGGGCTTTCACGTTGGACCAATATCCGCCCAAACTAATGCCTCGTTGACCAGAGTCAATAGATATCTTCACGGACTTTCACCGTAGGACCAAAATTCGCCCCTCATATGCATCTTTATAGACTTTTATCGAGGGACCAAAATTCGCCCCAACATATACAATTTTAAAACTAGAGTTTCAACTAGTGCAACCTATACACACATAAAATCAGAGCTTAGATACACCATGACCGCATAAGATCACATATGACCACATAGGACTACATACCCATCCTACAACATGCAAGAATAAAACTAACCATAGTTCTATAAGCACAAAAGCACGTATAACCACGACTTTCCATATAACGACGCCACACAGCCTGTCACGACATCACATGCCAAACACCCGACACAAATAATAACTTACCGAGCACGACCTAACCAACGGTCAACACTAAACCTTCCACAAAATGGTTCTAACCAAAACCTCATCTTTAAAACAAACAACAGGACCACACGCCCCGCACCCAACGATGCACGAACCACCACGCACACAACTGTGCATGAACACCCCGCATGAAATGACCAACACCCTATTCGTGGCTTCAATCGATAGGATCTCATAATCCAATCAACTGAAAAACAACTAGAGGAGAGCAGTCGATCGAGCTCCATAACCCAATCGACTAAGAGGACACCACACGATTATCAAAACCACCAAAACACCAAAACGCCCAACACAAGACCCAAGCTACTGGACCCCATCCAGTTGACCCAAACAAGTCACTGGATTCTCGCAAAAACTCCCCAAAAACACATGTTAATCGACTGATTTCCTCGATCCAGTCGACTAACCTCCTCGATCCAGTCGACTGAACCACGATCCAGTCAACTGAACCAAGGCATAAACCGACTTCGAGCTACGGGTTCAGACACCAAAACCCCCAAAATGAAGCCTAAAAACTCCCATCCAATACCCTCGGACATATCCAAGGCCGAGACTAACACCAAAACCTCGAAAGAAACACCTGAAACACGATTTCATCCAATCAAAATCGACAAAAAAATGATTTTGAACCCCAAAACCCAACGTTGAATCATAAAGCGATTTTCATGCATTTTAAAACGGTAAAAGCACACACAATTACGCGCAACACCCTTATAAGACATGAGAGTCTAGGATCCTACCTTGTTGAGTTAAAAACTCGATGCCTTGATCCACGAGCAAAATCAAACTTTGCCAGAATAAAATTCTGTCTGGATGAAAGCATAGCCCACCGTGCCAATAATAAGGATCAGTTGTTGAAACATCGAAAACCAATCCCCGGGCCCCCGAGAAGTTAGAGAGAAGGCATAGAGAAAACGAGAAAATTTAGCTGAGAAGTTTTGAAAATTTCTTTTGAAAATATTTCACATCAGATATTTAGAGGCCACAAAAATATCATTTTTTTTAAAATTCGCACAACAACGGCCAACGGCCCCTAAAACCAACCCTGCATGCATATCTAAATCCGAACATGCATAAAAACACGTATAAATATGCTGAAACAAAAACGACAAACATGCGTTGAAAAATACCGGAAAAAAAAACGGGTCAAGGTCTCACAAAAAATTTTGCCCAATGGAGACTGCTCGAGCGAACACACCACCGCTCGAGCGGTGGGCTACCCGAGAGTCCCAAAGGCTAAAAACCTGTAAATTTTCTAAGTATTAGAAAATTAGAAAAGTTAACTATTCTCCTCATAGTTTGAACATTGTTTTAAATCCGTAAAAATCTGAAGTTAGATACGCATTTGACACTACAATAACTCCATTTAACTCCAAAATACATAATCCTAGCATTTTAATCCATAGAGTCGATACACAACCATGTAATCATATCCGAAACACTTGTCCAACACCCTGACATACATGAAAATCATGAATCCATGGCCTTTGAGCCTTACAAACCAGGTATTACTAACCCTCAAACATACATCCAAGGTGCAAAAGAATTACGATTACAATGATCAATACACAAAAAATTCTTCCAAAAATTCTATAATTCTATCAAAATTAACCCAAGGAGTTTTCCATGAGCCTATATCTCACCCTGCTATCTTTTTTCCACTATCACCTGGAATGTTTCACACACCAAAAGCCAAGGTTTGTAGAAAATAGACTAAAGTTGAACAAATACATGACATGCGAGGATGGTTATGTGAAATGCAACACAGAGTTTTCTCAAAAGAAGTACAAAATTTGTTACTAAACCAAACACCATTCACATAACCGATTTTCCATTTTTAAAACCAACTCCGTTTAGTCGTGCATTTCCTTATCATTACAACCATTTCTAGTTCGCGATTAACCATATACACGCACGCGCACGCACACACACGTGCGTCATCCAACTCTTTCTAAATCCAAACAAATTCACGGTTTAAGTTGTTAAGAACCGGTGTCGGGCGAGTCTATAGACCCATGCATGGCCACTTTATACCGAGTCTCTAGAGACTCGCCAAGTGAAAGATGCGTTCTATAATCCGTTACGACTAATATAAGTTGTGCAATTTTTTAGTCTTTCACCGAAGAGCTGAACTAGCCCATAATTAAATGATATTAGGATCTAAATTTATTCATTCATTTCATTATTTCCAAAATTTCACACATGAGTCCAACCCAAATATGGTTTCTCTCGTCAAATCCAACATAATCAAAATCATTCACATTATAACGCCTTGAACCCGAGCCGCATGAACCACCCAAGAAATACCCGTTTTACAAACCCAAACCCGCAAAAGCTTACCTTAATAGACACGATTCAAAACGAAAATCAATGAGCTCAAAACCTTTCAAATACGTCCAATGGATGGTTTAATTTAAAGTAAAAGAAAGATTTTAAAAGAGCAAAATGCAATCCTAGAAACCAAGCATTTGAAATAAAACACCAAAAATTTTCAAAAGTTGTTGAGACCGATCGATCGGTGAAAAACTCAATCGATCCGTCTCTTGCCTGCACAAGAGAACCGAGAGTATCAAAAGACCGATCGATAGACCGTTTGATAGGTTTATCAATCTGTCTTACTCCAGGTCCTTTTTCAAGTCAAAAACCTATCTTTTCAAAACGTAGGATATTTTTGGAATGATTCAACATATTTTAGGAAAAGAAATAACCTTTAAAAGAGGAAATTTCACAGGTTCTAAACATCAAATAGTTAGAAAAAGTAACCCCTTCTAATACCCATACAGAAAATTTGAGAATAAAAGTCCATACAACCAAACCTAAATATCCTCACATGCTTACAAAGATTGTACTCTTGACCTTAAGGTCTTACAAACAAATTACTATCGAACTAAAATACGATAACAAAGTTCTCTAACGTTACAACCTAAAACAAGGTCCAAGAATCTTCAAAAGTGATGACCTAACGAGGTCTCATTGCACACTCCTCTAGGAGATAACTCGATCCTCATGATTACTTGAAATATTGTTAGACAACATGAGTCGAGGCTCGTAGAAAAAATGACTAGCAATGAATATATATATATATATATATATATACGCATGACATGCGAGGGTGATTATGCGATTGTAACACGTAGAATTATGAAATATTACTTCCATTTTCTTACAAAATTCGTCGCATGACCGATTTTTCTTACAAAATCATCATTTAGCATTTTTTTATTTCAACTTCAATACCCTTGCACATCCCATCATTTTATCCATTTATCCAATTAAGGTTTTACCAACCCAATTTATTTATCAATTTATTCAATTAAGGTTTTACTAACCCAATTTTACAACTCACACACACACACACGAACAACACTTCTGCATGATTTTACCAACTCATGGTTTAAAACATAAGAACCGACACTGGACGAGCGTATAAACCCACGTAGCGTTACAATTATCCCGGCTACACAGGCCCCATGAAGTAACAGGACGTTCTATACCTTGACGCGACTAACGTTCTTTCCTAGTTTACTAGCCAGCGGGCAGAGAACCCAACTAACGTCCTTTTTCGGTTCACTAGCCGGCGGGCAGAGAATTCAATCTGCGCAATTTTTCAATTTTTCACCGTGGAGCAACTCGTGCCCAAACTTAAACAATCATTTGATCATAAAATCGGTCCTTGTTGATATACCACATCACAATACACACACGCGAGTCCAACCCAAAATGGTTCCTCTCACCAACACAACGCCATCAAATCACCCACATCTCAACTCGAGTCTAATCGTTAAAAACTCGATTCCTCTCGCCAACACGCAACCCACACAAGGAATTAAATACATTAATAAAGTAAATCAAGTTCCAATTTCCCAAAAATCCAACCAATTTCTTCATTCGAGTCCACTGACCTCGAAACCCCCAAATTTTCCCTTGAGTTTGAAAATAACCAAATTTTAACTTTCCCGAAACATAAATTGAAGGTTCCCACACCCACGTTTTACCAAGTCATTCATCAATTTCTTCGTTTGAACCCAATAACCCAAAAAGTCCCAATTTTTATTGTTTCCAATTCAAATAAACCCTAACCTTTCAAATTACACATTTATTATACTCCAACAATAATATTAAGATAGAACCATCACACATCACTTGAAAAGATAAGATTTAACTTATTTTAACACCAAACCCTAATCTTGGGTTTCCAAAACATAGATTTTCATGCTTTTTATGTATATAAACACAAATATTCAACTCATAAAAAAACATAGATTTTCATGCCTTTTATGTATATAAACACAAATATTTACTCATATCAAACAATACTTTAAGGATAGTTAAAGATCCTACCTTTAAGACGTTCCACCAACATGAATCGAACCTTTAGCCAGCTCCAAACCCTTAAAACCTCAATCGCGCGGCTACGGAGAAGCTCCCAACGTATATCTACACTCTCCAACGGTTGTTCACTCCAAGAAAACTATAAGATCTCGCCCTCCAACGGATATGAAAAGCTCCAAGGAGCTTCAAAGGCCAAATCCCAGGTCACTCCTCAACTTTAGAGAGAGGAGAGAAGAGAGAATGAACAAACAAAGCCAACACTCGTAACTTATAGCCTCTGCCCGACACAGACTGATCAATCGGTCTCGAGACCGATCGATCTGTCTCCACGACTGCACTGTTGGTCTGATTTTAAACAAGTATATCTCCTTCATCCGAACTTCAAATAAGGTCGTTCTTGTGCTCAAACTGAAACCCCAGAAGTCTACTTTCCAATGATTCTAACCTCATACTAGGATTTATTTTGTACAAAGCGTTATGACCAAAATAGTGAAGCTATGTCACTTTTCTTCACACACTTTTCGCATATCTTTGTCCCGACATCTTTTGGAATCTTATTTTCTTCACTGAGTGTATCTTAACATGCATGTCCAAGCTCAAAATACTCTTCCAACGACTTACTGAAATCAAATTTTAATTCTTACCCAAAATCTATAGTGAATCCTTTTTAAATTAAAATGGGTTGGGCCACTACACACATTACAACCCGAGTCCAATCGTTAAATCCAGTTCATCTCGTCAACACCCAACATACAAATGGGATTTAAATCATTCAATTGTTTTCAATACTCTCATAGTTCATATGTTCAAATAAAAAGGTTAAAAACAAACCCCAAATCAACATCTCATATCATTGATATTCATTAATTTAAAGAATTTATTCAAAATCTCGAACCCAACGCTTATTTGTTTTCATGCATCATATAAATTTATGACAATCTATATACAAGTAGGTTAACATATTCCCAATTTGTTCAAAACTTCAATTAACTTTATCATTTGAACCCAACAGCGCATAAGGCCCCAATATTTATGGTTTTTCACATTTTCTCAAATTTATGGAATTTTTACACGAATAGGTTGATACAACCTCTAATTTACCAAAATTACGTTAATTTGGCAATTTGAGTTCATCAACCTAAAATCCCCCCAATTTGTTCAAGAATCAATCAAATCCAAAACCCTAATTTACCTACTCCCATATTCGAGGTTCCCCAACATGAATAGCAAGATAAACTTAACACAAATCATCGATAAGCATCATATTTAACATGCTTCAACCTCTAATCTCAACCTAAGATTCTAAAAACATATATTTTTCAAGCTTTTATGCATATACGCAAGAAACATGCCCTAGGAAGCTCCAACGATCAAAACCTTCAATCGAACAATAAGAAACAAGCTTCCAATTAGTAGCTCCAACCTCCAACGGATGTATACTCAAGAGGGGAGCAAGGGAGATCCACCAAAGAAGGGTATGAGGAGCTTCAAGATACTCCAATGGAGTTTTCTAGAGTTAGGGTTCGGGTTAGAGAGAGAGGAGAATAGGAAAAATGAAAGAACAGGCTCAACCCGCGACTTTTAAAAGCCTTTGCCGATAATCCGCTAGAAACGGACTCGTGATCGCTCGAGTGGTCATCACTGTGCGCGACTCCAAGAATAAGAATCACATACAATTTCAAATTTTGTCCAAACACCTCAAAACTCATCGAAACAATATTCAATAATTAATATTATGCATTACCAAGCATATAATTATCGTCATCATGATAAAATATTAATTCATTCGCACAATTAAATTCGTTTCCATCTTTTAACTGAGGTCCCTTATCAAATTTAAATTATCTCTCAAAAAATAAAAAGGGGTCGGGTCCCTGCAATCTCCCCCTCTTAGGAAATTTTGCCCCGAAATTCAACGCTAGAACTCAAGTCAACTGCCTTATTGTCAACCACCCGCAAGGTTTCACTGATGTTGAGATTATCCAAACGTCGTCGGACCGGGTTCCAACTCATACCAGATGCGACCAACACAAGCAATCAATGCATAGCACAAACTAATCTATAACTGGAACCGGTTTCAAACACTCTTCTCTTATGTTCATAAGAACTATGATCTTGTTTGAACTGCTACAAACTAGCTCATCCCCATATCAAAACGCATACCGTGGACTACTCCCGTAAACTAAACACATGTCAAATTCTGACATTGCTCACAAGGATTCATACACACCATACCTAAAATCTTGTTCAACCCTTCACGATCCACTGATGACTACAAAATTTGAAGCCACATCATCATTCTACGTACGTCAGAAATGCTACCACTAAAGCTAAAGAAATGCTCATTCTCGAGCAGAGACAACAACTCCTGGTTTTCAAAAAAAGAACTCACTCAACTCATTGAAAGCTCTAAAGAACGCCTTTTATCCTCCTAATCTGCAAACATCTCATTTAAACCTTCACCCTTTCCCCACCCTCGACCAATTTCTCAATTCACAAACCACAACTCTCATCTCATGAAAAAAAATTGGTGTCGCATCATAATGAAGGCTAAGACTCCATGCAATAGAGATTACCACCCTGGTATTATTGTCATTCAAAGTAATACGATCACTGAACTCAACGAGTCACTTGGGCAAGATATTCCACACAAATAAAACATTTCACAGGTACATACTTACGCAAATCCAATCACGTCCCACATAATGACACAACATACATACGTAACCCCACATTCTACCATCGAACCTTTAACTCTTAGTCGACTGTTTAGCCTCTAATTGATCACAATGAATCCCATTCGGCACTAACTAACACTTATAGTACGTACATTGGTCCCTCAAATCCACAACATCCCTCACTTAGTCAGTTATTGAACTCTAGACAGTCATCAATCATACCATTTATCAATGCATGCACATATACTCGCATTTTTTCTTTACATCCGTACCACGCGTATAACGTTTCTCCATTAGGTAGAAACAACACATGATTCTCCAATCTCTCACCAACACCGTTCAACCCATTCATACCCTTCTTACCAAGTAATCGGACTAATACCTGCTTCTTGTACTCGACAGCTCATCTTACACACAACTCGTCGTGGCACTCTGTCCACCCAAGACTGATCACAAAGAACCACGCACTCGATTGACCTACATTATCTTATTCTCCCAATGCTTCCACCCAAACACTTAATCATTGATGGATTCACAATAAGCTGTCTCGCAACGTCACCAGAACAGATGGGATCACTACCTCTCTCACTTCTCATCAATCAAACATAAGCACCTTTATGAGAAAATTCCTTTTTTATATGGACAAGACTTCCCCGTTCCAAACTAAACGAACACGTTAGCCCAAAAAGGTCACACTGACAAAGGCTTTTCGAATATCAAATTTTTTGTGACTCACACCCTTACCAAAAGCTAAAGATATCACCATTCCCACTTCAACCAGGCTATGTCTTACATAACTATCAAATAACCTTCGAGTATCACTGCAAACGCCACTCTACACCTCAACACTACTTCCTCCCAAAAGGGACAAATGCTCTAGCTTTATCAATTTGATATCTCAAGGGATACAACCCGAACACTTATACTAATAGGGTAGAGCAAACACTTCTTCACCACGAGGCTACGAGGAATCAATTCTACACTTATATGATCACGATGGCACAGATTTACAAGGACCAACCAAAAGGATCCTGATAAGGGTATAAGATTTTATCAAACTTTAATTGCCTAAGAAAACCACCAAACTAAGAAACCACCAGAAGGGTCCCAGCACCCTTATCCAACAAAGATAAAATAACTCGCTCTTGATAACCCTTTGCAAGGTAGTTCTCTTTGCCTAGAGAAAAGAGATCAACTGGAGACCTCCACTCACACACATCGAATACCATTACTTCACTGTACCCCAAATGACGCGTCTCACACACCCACAAGCACAACCCCAGGTATACACCTAGGCATGACACTACCCGTTCACACTTCATCGAGGCCTCACCTCACGAGGTATCGCTACACTAACCTAACTCCCAATGAATAGACACGGTCATGTTACAGCTTCGAGTATAGGAACAATTATATACGGTTTGGTTCTAATGATTCTCACTTACCAACCCTAGGCCACTCAGGCCACTAAGGTACATTATCCCCGACCACAGTCTCATAACCATAAGGATAACGACCAAACTCACACGTACAAAGCAGATGCAAAAAAGAATGATATGCATAAAGGTACCTCGAATGATGGACAAACTAGCTATGGTGCCTGGCATAGCGGGTGCCACCAAAGCCCTAGGCTTTGTGAGGGCATACACGCGTCCCTACGAAGTTTATCTTAGATATGCTATTGAAGCTCTCTGAACACCTCCTCCCCGAGGACAGTTCCAAACAAGGTGGCTCGCCTGACCACACTGGAAACAAGAAGGATCCTGCTATCGCCCTTTAGTGGGCAATCTCTGACACGATGCCCGGGATATTTGCAAAAGAAGTAAAACATCTCTCGACACTCAGAATGCCTCAATAAGGCAATAGATGAAGCCAGCGCCGAATGTGATTGTCGCTAAGGTCCCGTGGGACAATAACTAGAACCACCCGACTTTTTCCTTCTCAATTGGCGCCCACCAATTTGCACCCTTGTACCTCCTGGCTGTGACTTTCTCTCCCTAATCTTACGACTCTCCGCCAGCGCTGCATCAACTGTTATGGCATCCTCCACTAGCTCCGTGTAGACTTGAGTTCTAAGAGTTGCAACCTTATCCTTGATGGAGGGTCGAAGGCCCTACTCGAATTGCTCGATGCGCAACCTCAACCTCTACCACTTCTCGGTAACATCACTCTCTCTATAAGGAAGGATAAAGAGAGGCATCAATACAAGAGGAATAAACCATCCCATCTTTCATGAATAACGTTATCTCTAATCAAGTTATCATTTAACAAGTCTAACCGTATCAACACATCTCCTGTAACAAGGAGGACTAATCGAACGACGCACTAATTCGGATAACTCGTTTGGATTTCTTATTAGAATGGGCATCGGTCAAATGCCTTTCTAACTTGAACCCCGCACTAGTCGACTAGACGCCCAAGGGCAAGACACATCATCTTAAGAATCTAACCTTCATGCCCAAATATCATATAGCATGCAATCATCAATTCATTTCAAAGTTGTATCATGCAAGCACGCCAAAACATAGATAACACATATCAATGCAAACTCTCGCGTAATGGATCAATCATTCCCACCGCTCATAGGTATTCGAACCTAGAGCTCTTACACCAATCTATAACGCCCTGATTTCGTAACAATAAAACTACGTGATATAAGAAGTAAAGAGACCCGCATTAAAGACTTTTAAAACAAAACTGAGTCAAAATATAAATTGAAACTAAGCCTTGTTTGAAATTAAAACCAACCCCTTTCATTTTTTTTTCACAAATTGTAGGAGTAAAGAAATCGGTTTTCTCATAAAATAGCCTCCAAGTATACAAATATATGCCCCAACAGATACCCTAAGATACCAAAAAAAACTCCTTTTTAAATTGGAATTTTCAAGAATTTTGCTCAGTGAAAACCGCTTGAGTGGACCCACCACCGCTCGAGCGATGGGCTACCCGAGAGTCCCTAAGGCTAAAAACCTAAACATTTTCTAAGTATTGGAAAAATCAACAATTCTCCTCATAGTTTGAACATAGTTTTAAATGTGTAAAAATCTGAAGTTAAAAACGCATTTGGTACCAAAATAGCTCCATTTAACTCCAAAATACGTAATTCTAGCATTTTAGTCCGTAGAGTCGATACACAACCAAGTAATCGAATCCGAAACACTTTCCCAATGCCCTGACATGCATGCAAATCATGAATCCATTGCTTTCGGACCTTACAAATCGGGTATTACTAACCATCAAACATACATCCAAGGTGTAAAAGAATTACGATTACAATGATCAGTACACAAAAGACTCTCCCAAAAATTCTGTAATTCTATCAAAATTAACGCAAGGAGGTTTCCAGGAGCCTATATCTCACCCTGCTATCTTCTTTCCTCTATCACCTGGAATGTTTCACACACCATAAGTCGAGACCTAATGAAAATAAATTAAAGATGAACAAATGTATGACATGCGAGGATGGCTATGTGAAATGCAACACGTAGTTTTCTCAAAAGAAGTACAAAATTTGTTTCCAAACCAAACACCATTCACATAACCGGTTTTCCATTTTTAAAACCAACTCCGTTTAGTCCTTCATTTTCTTATCATTACAACCATTTGTAGTTCGCGATTAACCGCACACACGCACCCGCGCGCGCGCACACACACACACACGCACACACTTGCGTCTTCCAACTCTATTTAAATCCAAACTAATTCATGGTTTAAGTTGTTAAGAACCAATGTCAGACGAGTTTATAGGCCCATGCATGGTCACTACCGATCGGGTCACAAGGGGCCCACTAAATGATAGATGCGTTCTATAACCCATCTCGGACTTATTGACCCAAACATGGCCACTATCGATCGGGTCTCTAGAGACTCGCCAAGTGACAGATGCGTTATGTAATTCGTCGCGACTCGCATAACCTGTACAGTTTTTTGGTCTTTTACTGAGGAACTAGACTAGCCCATAATTAAATGATCTTGGAATCTAAATTGGTTCATTTATTTCATTATTTCTAAAATTTTACACACGAGTCCAACCCAAACATGGTTCCTCTCATAAAACCTAACACGATCAAAAGCATTCACATTACAACCCGAGTCCAACTATTAAACCCAACTCCTCTCGTCAACACCCAACACACATGGAATTTAAATCATTCAATTGTTTTCAATATTCTCACAGTTCATACATTCAAATAAAAAAGTTAAAAACAAACCTCAAATTAACATCTCATATCATTGATATGAATCAATTTAAAGAATTTATTCATAATTATTAACCCAACACTCATGTGTTCTCATGAGCATTCTTATGCATCTTATAAATTTATGACAATCTATATACAAATAAGTTAACATAATCCCAATTTGTTCAAAGCTTCAATTAACTTCATCATTTGAACCCAACAGCCCAAAAGGCCCTAATTTTTATGGTTTTCACATTTTCTCAAATTCATTAAATCTTTACACGAATAGGTTGATATAACCTCTGATTTACCAAAATCAAGTTAATTTAGCCATTTAAGTTCACCAACCCAAAAACCCTCCCATTTTGTTTAAGAATCAATCCAATCCAAAACCCTAGTTTATCAACTCCCATATTCAAGGTTCCCCAACATGAATAGTAAGATAGACTTAACATAAATCATCCATAAACATCATATTTAACATGCTTCAACCTCCAATCTCAACCTAGGATTCCAAAATTTTATATTTTTCAAGCTTTCATGCATATACGCGAGGTATACAACTCATATCCAACAAAAGTTCAACAATAGTCATAGATTCTACGTCTTTAAAGTTAAATCAACAAGAAACAAGCCCTAGGAAGCTCCAATGATCAAAACCTCCAATCAAACGGTGAAAAACGCGATTCTAACGCGTGGCTCTAACCTCCAACAGATGTATACTCAAGAGGGGAGCAAAGGAGATCCACCAAATAAGGGTATGAGGAGCTCCAAAATGCTCCAATGTAGTTTTCTAGGGTTAGGGTTTGGGTTAGAGAGAGAGAGAGGAGAAGAGAAAAAATAAAAGAAAATGCACAACCTGCGACTTTTAAAAGCCTCTACCGATAGTTCGCTCGAGCAGGCTTGTGAGACCCGGTTCCATTTTATTTTTGTGATATA
>JAOTRH010442571.1:0-32473 GCA_034768845.1 Heliamphora exappendiculata
TACAAATAGATCTCCACCAAAAAAAAAAAAAGAAGAAGAAGAAGAAAAAGAGAGGGAAAAAAAGGAGGAAAAAAGGATAATTTTCAATGAATTCATCAGGTCAGGACATCTTCTCTCCAGAGAAATAGCTGATTCAAGATTTGAGTAGAACCCATATTCTGCAGTTCACAGAATTAAGGGCTTCTCACCAAAGATTGGAAAACTTTCTAGGCCTTCTGGCACCAAAGAAGATAACGCAGAAAGAGGAATGGGAGCAACACATCTTCCAAACCATTCATAAGAGAAAATGAGCAAGATAGAAGCAAACAGAGGAAACGAATGAGAGAGAGAGAGAGAGAGATGTAACAAAGATGAAAAACACACTATAGAAAAGAAGATAACGGATAGAAAGCATAAGATTTTTATTGTCTTCGAAAATTAATCTATTTTTTTAGCAAAATAATCTCTTCATATGCTTAAAAAACACTAAACCTCATAAATACCTTCTCGAACTAATCCTATACGACATATATCAAATTCTATTACTAAAACAACTGAAAGTTCAATTGGAATAAAAACATGGCAATATTTTATAGAGAATACTCTTAACAAAGTTGATAAATGAGGATATGTCGAGTGCAGCATCAGTGAGGGTGCATCAGTGGGGGTAGGTGTGTTGTGTCAGCATTATTGGAGATGAGGCTCCATAATGTCTCACGTGGCTAAGGAGCTACAAAGAGGTTTCCAGGGAGTGGGTACTTGGGGGTGTCGTTCTCTACGTAAATCAATTAAACTGAGTTCATCTAAAGACTAAATAAAATATGCAAACTGTGAGAAGGAGTTATCTACTGACTCGGCAGCCAAGAAGAAAGAACCAAAAGGATGAAAGGAACAAACCTGGTGAAACAGATCCCATCATAAGATATGATGTTATATTAGCATCAACAACAAAAGCAACACGTGAATAAGCAGAAGGTGGGCCATAGTTTTCTGTCCACAAGACATCTCCTTGTTGAACAGTATTGCCATCGATCAATATGTTCAATGAGCTCATACTCGCACGAGAACCATCTTCTTCATCACTGAGGTCAATGTTGGGAATGCCAGGTGCAGTTGAATCATGAAGAACAGACGCTGGATCAATTAATTTTACTGCCCAACCTAATCGACAAGAAAATGATGCAGCAGCCTGCAGCTGAGAAAGGTCAGCCTGTAAGGTGGCAGCCAATTCAGCAACAGTTGAATTCTCACTTGAAACCACAAACACAGCATACAGTAACCTGGACAATGGACCTTATCTTGTTAAGATCTTAATACCTCAGGTGGGAAAAAAAGTCAAACAAGAAACAATGAATCGATGGGTTAACAACTGCCTTACTCCTCGATAGGATCTTCGTATGACTGCTCCCTGTTGGAAACAAACCCTTCCAGCCTGGAAACTGAACCATCACATACATTAACAATCCAAGTTCACAAATTGAGATGGGAAACGGAAACCACAAACAGGACAAACTGATGAAGGTTATATAAGGACTTAAGGAGTTTGAACCCTTCTAATTCATTAACATATCTATTAGCTTGCTCCATTTCCATAACAATCACAAGAAGGACCTACAATTATCAGTATCATTATTGATCGGACTAATATACAAATAAGAAAGACACACATATCTCTTATCTTAGTAAAAATACGACCGACAGATAAGTTCTAGCAAATTAAGTAGATTTGAATCAATGGTGGGCGAGTTTTAGAAGGCAAAACAAAAAAAAACATAAATGAAGTAACAGTTATTTCAATTTAAAAGTTAAATGTAAACTGGATTCGTTGGTAAATTGACTTTAAGCCGGACTTTTTACTTTTAAGTCAGTTAAGCCAAAGAAGCAAAAGGTGAATAAGTTTTAGCATTAAATAAAAAGTTGTTCGAAGCGGCAGAAGGTTTTATGAAAATAAAAATGGAAATTCAATTTGCTCAATTATTAAATACAATTAATGTGTAATTAATAAACAAAAATATAATTTTAGAATAAATGAGAAAATTGACAAATTAATTTTAATATTATAATTATAAGAAGAGGATGGGAATTGTTATGGGAGAATTGTGAAAGGGTATAATGGTATTTTACTCAAAAAGCAAAAAGGCCAAAAGGCTAAAATCCAAATAAGCCATAAGGAAAAAAGGCTCTACAGCCAAACAAGGGGACAAATTTATGACTTGGCTTTTTTTGGCTTTAAGCCAAAAGGCAATAAGAGTCAATGGCCCAAAAGAATAACTTATATTTTCTCCATAACAAAGGTCATACTTCAGGAAGGAAACCAGACGTTCTTCGTACAAATAATTAAGTCATAGTAGTCAAACTATGGTTCCCAAGAATGGATCTCCATCCTCCCGATAATATCCCAAGTTAATGGGCATCATCTCCCTCAAGCTATGACTTAAATTTTTAATATCAACAAAGCTTTCTATCTCTAAATTCACCATTCTACATTTTGTTTAAAAAAGAATCTTGAATTGGGAGGTGCCATAAGTGGCCGCTGCTCTGCTGCCATTGTGTCCTATGCTCCGCTGCCAGATGAGGATGAATAGTTTCCAATGTAGAATCTGAGGTGTGCGGCGTGTGCCATCATCACTTGTGAATTAGGGATTCAGAAAAAGGTCTAGATGGGATGGGTAGTGCCACTCCCTAACATTATTTGGGAGCTGTCATAGCCGTTACTAATTCAGCTGACCCAAGTTTTCATGCTTCAGAAAATCTCACTGACAAAGTAGAATATTTCTCCCTAAAACATCGAGATGGAATCTGCAATATGCTTTAAGAGCAAGATTTCTTTGCTAAGGAGATGCTCACAATTGATTTTTTGTTTTTCCCCCTTGCTAGTTGGACAAAAACCTCCTCAGGGTTTGAAAAGGACCTAACACTCCTTGAGAAAAACTGTCTATGATTGCATCTTCACAGTCCCTAGCTGTCTTGCCACCTTCGTAACCAAAAAAGATGAAGACAGTCTTTGATTGATAAACTCATTGAACTTCTTTCCTCCTCCTTTAACAGTAATTAACACATATTCATATATATCATTTCTTGCAGTGAAAGGTAAAATGGAAGAGGATTGAATGGAAGAACTCTGTCATACGGTCATACTTCAATCAAAACATAAGAAACTTGTACTCCCAGGTTAGCAGACGATTACCAAGAGAACTTTCAAAGACCAATTTACAAGAGGCACTAAAATACCACAAATAAATCAAACTGATTAAGTTTTTGAGATATGCAAATCATCTACACTCTGTGGCAGAATAGCATGCTCCCACGAGGAAAGATACACGAATCCTCCAAAATGAAATTCTCATGTTTATGAGATAGGAAAAGCCAATAAAAATAGTCATTAAAAGGAGGATAAACACACAAAAACAGCGAACAAATAAAAGAAATTACCTTTAAAACGATCATCGGGATAAACAGGGACATCAAAGTATATCAACCCCCTTCGGTAAAGACCTTTTACAATTTCAGGATCAAAAAGAATGAATGAATTTGCTTCCTCCTTACAAACTTTATCAATTGTTGCCATTTCTTCTTCTGAGAGTTTCTAAACATGCAGAGAGAAAACAAAACATTTCTCAAATTAGTCACATAAAGCTTGAAGTGGAGCCTATAGTTTTTTTTTTTTTAAAATCAACACTTGAGGGCTTTTCGCTGTTAATAATTTAAACAAGCATCCAACTGAGTACTCTAATACTTCTACTTCAGATTCACAAGGAAGGTCAGACAGCTTACTTTGAATTCTTCCAATGTAAAGTTGACGAGACAAACTCCCCACCAAGGCTCGATCAAAAAGTCCACAGGTTGTGTAGGTAATAGCTCTTTTGCAATTGACTTGTTCAGCTTCCACATAATTTTCTGGATGGCTCAAAAAGAGTGGAAGGCAAGAAACAATAAGGGCGGCCCATCTTTGAATATAACTTGCCATAAAGTATCAGAACAGTTTCTTTGAGACTAATTTATGCATTCAGCAAATTTAAAGAACCAGAATACTTTAGCAGGACCAGAAAATTACTAAGCTTCCTACACATGATTAAAAACAAATAAGCTCATAATAAGGAACTAAACCTAATTATCCTCCGGATACTCATTAGAGCCCCAAATGTGTAACTGTAAATAAAAGGAAATAGAATTCCACCAAAGACGGAAATAAGTGTCGATCATGGTTTTGTGTCTGCATGTCTGTTTAATAAAAATAAAAAGAAAAAATGCATTGTTAATATGAGCATGTGAAGTTGCTTATGAGATGCATGCAAAGGCCAAGCAAGACTACTACCAAGATCAGCTTATACCGCTAGCTTGGGCATTCAATGTTAATCTATTGAACCCTCACACTTTTTTCGGTAAGAAAACACGCACATCTTTCACCACAGTTTCTCTTTTAGTTTCTTCATCACCAAATTTTTGGCCACTTCAGGAAGGAAAGAATAATAGTATTTCAACGCAAATGATTTTTTACATGGAAAGAACATGACCTCTAATGTTATGTCTCAAAGTCTCGAATCAAAATCTGGGTGGTGCCATCAAATATTTTTATACATTTATGATTTACCCCCTTTTTCGTGACTGCTATGTGCCCTTCTCATTCTCTGAGGCATAGTTTTTATTTTTTTATTTTTTATTTTTTATATGTAATCAAGAGTTTATCAAAGGCCATTAAGGAAATGCCAACCAAAAAAACGAAACAAACCCCTTACAAAAAGGAGACACAACACTCCCGCAAAAGTAGGGAAACAAACAACAAAACAAAAGGGTCAACAGATAAATATTTAATTATACCACTCATGAACCTTTTCCTACAAACTTTTCCAGTAAACGTGTTGTTTTCCATCATAAAGACGACAAAAAATGAAAGGCAATGCTATGGCTATTGGCATATAAAAATTACATGATCTTATATTGCATAATCATGAAAAGAAATTTGCATTTCACAATCAACATCTTCTTTAAGTTTGTTGTTCCTCAATAGCTTGGTGGTAGAGGAACTGGGCTGTTCACTAAATGATTGGTCATAGGTTCAAATCCAACTTTGGGAAACCAACCTCACCTATACAAGAGTAGGGAATAAAAACCAACAATCAACTCTGGGATAGGCCTCAACAGAAAACTGAAGAGTAATGACAACAAGTGATTGAGTTAAGTAGTTCTTCATATAAAAGTATTGACTCTAGAGTCCAGAAATATAATAATATGAAGTTCACAAAATTGTTTCAAGCACCGACGAAACCAAAAGAACCCTTTGTTTCAAAGAAAGGAGGACGGGTTATTCACATTTCCTTTGATAGTCAGAGGCAAATTGAAAGGTAAGCAGTGGAAATTCTAAAGTTATAACAAAAGATTCCCTTTAATGTGGAAAATATCCGCATCACTAATTATGATTTGACGTTTGGACAATTCCTCAATATCTTGTTCATTCGCAACAAAATATTTTCTTCGTGCGTTGGTAAAAAAAAAACATGCTTTTTTGGAAGAGATACTATGTCACCAATCGGGTCACAGGTATATAATATATTCATATCTAATGATTTTCCACAAAGTGATGACGAAGCGGATAACTTGTACAAATCTTTTCTTTTTCAAGTTGATCTGATCCGTTCGTTCGTAGTGCTATTTACTCGATCGTAGACATTTTTGGACAGTAAGCGTCTTTATTATGGACAAAGCATCTTTACTATGGACGCTTTAAGCGTCTTTATTATGGACGCTTTATTTTGTTGCCATTTATGAAAGGTCAAGCCGACACTATAGGCATGGCGATGCGAAGAGATTTACTTGGAGAAATAAAAGAACGTGTATCATATGCACAAAATATGAGAAAATACCACAAAAATATTCTACCATAGTAAATAGCTCACGTTAATACATTATCCAAGCAGTAATGATAGTATCTTGTAGGTGACCTGGCTTACTTTTTTTAGTAATGGGAAAGATGACCAAAACATGCTACTAAAAGACTCTACTGAGACAAAGATGGTTGTTAAGAACATAGAGGATGGATAGTTAGTCAGATCTAATATGGATCGCACATAGACGGTAAATGAACTCGAGAGTACTCCATTTTTTTTCCATTGAAACCGAACCTAAGCTTGTGCTCGAATGAATGTTATGAAGAAACTTCAGTTAATTTATGATTCCAACAAGTATACAAAAGGAACTCAAGTCCCTTTGTTAAAAGTTAGAAAGAGCCTAGTGATTATCAATGATTCAAGAAATAAAATGATGGTGGTCTACAGACTGCTGCTCAATCAATTAGTTATGAGATAACATTAACTACGAAATAATTTGATCTATGGAGAGCATCGTTGTGGAAACCCAATAGGACAAGAAAAGGTTTTTTGGCTTTGTCACCATAGTAAATAGGAGAGAAAATAGAATTTTTTCTTTCCTACCAGATCATGTGGAATAATTTTTATAGATTCTTTCATTTCACTGATTCGGGAAAGAAAAGAAGAACATAGGGGTGATTCCCTAAACAAATACAAAGCTAGAATTATAAAAGGATTGTCAAACAGTTCAGAACCTGGTATTCTGAAAACAGGTTTTATACATGCAACTTTGAAATTGATTCCAATGCTTCATCAACAAGTATTGAATTGTAAATGAATGAATGTGTAATAATTTTAATACATCAAGACAGGCACCATATATTTGAAAGTTCTAGACATGCAGCCTTTATTGCAGGCATATGTATGCACTTAGGTACTTGCAAACACATATTAACATACAGTAAGTTCTTAAACAGTACCTTAGATCTGCACTTGTTCATGATATCAATAAATTCATTTCTTCCTATTCCCGTCAGTCGCAAGGCATCTGCAGCACTAAAATTTGGGATGCTGTCATAAGGTTGCTCTGCAGATAATAGGAAATCATGTGAATGGTAAGACACTTTTCAAATTTGAATCAAGTATTAATGCATCTTGCTGAAGTGAATGTTTACGCATCTAAATAAAGATATAAACACTACTCAGACAAAGATACAAGTAAAGGTTGATTAACAGCAAAAATATTAGATCCAGTAATACGAGGATGATAAAAAGGTCAAAATTCAAACCAGAAAAATAAATTAGCCATTCCTGTACTAACCCTGGTATGTGTGGACCAGGCATATCACACCAGCCATATCGTAAGTCCTAGAGTACAATAAATCTGTACTATAGAAAATACACACTCTCCTTGATTTTCTCTGATTCGAATAAGTAAATACAAAACGAGGAAGAATTCATCGTGATATCGAAGACAATCACCTACTTATGCTTCAACCATGGTTTTCAAATATGTTCCTTGATTTCAGTTGAATCGTAAAATATAGATTTAGAATTTGAAGAAAGAAGATGATGAAGAAAGATTAAGAAGATGGTGGAGACAAAAAAATAATCTAACGGGTTTAATCAGCCCTTACACTCAATGTATATTTATATTAATATCATCTCAAATACGAATTACAAAAAATACCCTGAGTAGCATAGACGCACACTAACAATTTCCTCTGATTTGAATAAGTAAATATAAAACAAAGAATCATTTATTGTGATATCGAAGACAATCACCAACTTCTGCAGTTCTGCTTCAAGCAGAGTTCCTGAACATGTTTGTATAAGTGCATATGCACACACTAGTAATCGGGTCAATAACCAAATTCTCAATACTAGAGCAATATACCCAGTGCAGTTTCCATAAATTGTGCATAGAAAATCCTCTATCAACTTTTTTTTTTTATATAAGTGAAATTTCAAGGAAATTTAGAACTAGCATACTACTATCAAAGCAACAGTTGATTGAAGGGCAGATCATAAAGAGATGCCATCTTGATTGAATTTAGGAAAATTATACTGTGATATTGAAGACAACACGGTGACCAAATATGTATGTGTAAATGCATATGCACACACAAGCAATTGGGTCAAAAACCAAATTCTATAATGTAGAGCAATATAACCAGTGCTGTTTCTTGAAATTTTGAAAAGAAAATCCACTAGAGGATCATTACCCAAGAATGTAGGCTCCATCATGGAAAATTCAAAGAAATTTAGAGCTAAATACTTGTCAAAAAGCACAATTGATTAAGGATTGCTTATAAAGAGATGGCATCTTGATTAAAGCACTTCAACTTGCTAATAATCACATAACCAATGCAAGGGCGGCACCTTTTAGCAAAATAATATCACATCATAAAGAAATAATCACATACCATTTTTCATGACTTCGAAAATCATATCGCAATAATATCTGAAAGGTGATACTCTCATGACCCGGCAAACATACTCCGCGAGGTGAAAAGGAAACAGCTGCAAATAAATCAAAGAAAAAAAAGTAAACTGCATGAATCAATAGATCAGAAAAATGAAGGTGTTAGTGATAACTGGACAATTTTCAATGGGAATCAGCCACCTTGGTTATGGTTCCTATAAAACTTCTACGTGTCAAAAATCCATATTGAGATTCGTATGTGTTATAAGAACTTAAAGCTAACCCGCCAGGATAGCCCAGCGATTTGAAATCGTCATTGAGACCAGTCGTAAACTCGGAGGTCTTGTATTCGACTTCTGCTATGAGCGCCCTGACTAAACCGATACATGTGGTTTGCGGATTATTACAAGTATTCAGAAGTTTACGCTTTAGAGGTGGGTTCAAAGGACCCTTCCTTGAGGTGGTTCTTTCGTTATCGAAAAAAAAAAAAGAACTTAAAGCTACAAGAAGGACGAGAGGGAACTTTCGTGGACACTGTGATCTAGGAGATATTCTAAATGGAGATACAGTGGCATGAGCTCAAACTAGTAGCTGATATATCTAAAAAGTGATAACACGGCCACCATTCAAAATTGCCAACCTCTCTATAACGACAACATGGATAAAATTCGTTGAAAAGTTCCAATATCAGAGTTTTATTGGTCGTACATTCAATATATTCTCAAAAAAAACTTCTCCAAGAAGTTAAAGACAACATGTGGTTTGTGCATGTTAGAATGCTAAGTCACACAACAACACAATCATATCACAATTGGATAAAACATACAAAAGATTGTAGCAGAATCCACGTACTTTAAAAAAAAAAAAAACAGAAGTTCCCTGGATTACCCACCGCTAAATTCTTTCGCAAATAACGCATCATCTCTTCATAATATTCACCTTCTTTGATAATTTTGCGAGCAAAACATGCATTCCATTGGAGTCTCTTCTTTATACAGTGTTCAATTATCCTGTCCAAAGATGGGACAATAACAAGGAAAAAATAAAATCATAGGGAAACAACAGATCATGTTGCGGTTTGGGCCTGGGCTTCAAATCCACAGACTTCTAGAAATAACACCATCAGCTATGTTTATGCATGTGCGCAACCAAATAATCAGAAATACTTCTAAAGCCTTGAAAAAGTTACTCTAATATTATTGCATATGAGCCGAAGACAGTCAAGCAAATACAGTACCAAGTTAATGGATGCAGAAAATTTTGAAAAAATAAGTCCTAGTGAAACATCAAAAGTGTCTTGTGACAAGCATATTACCAAATACCAACTTTTAAGTTCTGCATGTGAACTCATTAAGCAACGTTTTGCACACCAGATAGTCATAGAAAACTCATGCTCATTTCATGTGACATCAAGCCATCAAATCTCACTCATGGAATTTTATTGTATGTCCAATCAATTAGAGACCAAAACTCTTAAAGATAATCATCAGATTGCAGTGTCTAATTACCAAATATACACAATTAGCACATGTAAGAACTTTTGTTGGGTATGAGTTGTATGAAAAATTTCCAGAACTTGATAGCAATGTCCAACAGTGATGTCCGATAAACTCCTACAATTTAGTATTGTGATCAATAGGAGAGAGTAATGCCAATGAGAAAGTAATCAATAATGTCTAACAGTGATGTCCGGTAAACTCCTACAATTGCTTTTTCTGATCAATAGGACAGAGTAATGCCAATGAGAGAGCAATCAATAATGTAAATATGTACCCAAATAGGCCAGTGCCTAGGCAAGCTTAGGGTGTAGCCTCTTTTTTGTATGGCAATTGGCAAGTGCACTAAAGGTAGCACCTTGCAAGCCACTCTCTACCAAGTATTCCACTTGGACAGTAAGTTCAGTTGAAGTTCAAAGTTTAGGATTTAAGGTTTAAAAAGAAGAAAAAGAAAGAGAGAGAATAAGAGAAGAATTAGGTTTTGGATTTTCTACCTATGTCCCTTTCACCTCTAAGTATTTATATTAAATAATAAAAAGTGTAAATTACAAGAAGACCCTCGAAGCGTAAAATAGAAAAGTAAAATAATAAAATAACTATTCTAGCACTACCTCTCAAGCTGGAGCATAGAAATCAAACAAGCCCAACTTGAAGGATAAATGTTAAAAAGAGAAACGAGATAAAGACTTTGTGAAAATATTGCCCAATTGATCTTTTGAGCGAATATACAGAGTAATAATATGCTTTTGAAGTGACAATCAACCTTGATATGATTAATTCGCTCATGAATAACACGGTTATTAGTAATGAAAATAGCAGTTTAATTATCGCAATACATCGACATCGGTGAAGAAACAGGAACGCCAAAGTCGGCAAGAAGAGAGTGAACCTATAGTAGTTTGGAAGCAGCATGCGCTATAGCATGATACTAGACTTCAACACTAGAATAAGCAACAAAAACCTATATTTTACTATGCCAAATAACAAGATTTCCTCCAACAAAGGTGCAATATCCAAAGGTAAACCGTCGATTAGAGTGACTGCTAGCCCAATCTGCATCACCAAAGCCAACCGCAGACAAGGATCTAGAAGGCCTACAAAGGAGACCGCGACCTGGTTCACTTTTCAAGTATTGCACAATCCAACAAACAGCTTCAAAGTGAGGTTGGCGAGAAACATGCATAAATTGACTAACCACACCAACGACATAAGTAATGCCAGGACGTGTAACTATGAGATAAATTAATTCTATAATAAGACGGCGATAACGACCAACATCAGAAAAGAGATCGCCAGAGTTAGTAGCAAGTTTAACCATTGAATCCATAGGAGTATTAATAGGTCAAGCACCAAAAAGGCCATTTCCAGATAAAAGATCAATAACCTACTTCCACTGAGAGAAAAAGATACCATGAGATGCGCGAGCAAACTCAATGCTAGGAAAATAGCAAAAGATACCCAAATCCTTAGTATGAAAGGTTTGACCTAAATGTCACTTTAAGGCAACAATACCAACAAAGTCATTGCCAGAAATATGATATCATCAACGTAGACGATTAATAGAAGAGAGCCACTAGAGGAGTGGCAGAAGAAAATAGAACGATCTGCAAAGATATGCGAAAAACGATACGCAAGTACAACAGAACTAAAGCGATCAAACCAAGAATGAAGAGACTGCTTCAGACAAT
Organism: Heliamphora exappendiculata; assembly: GCA_034768845.1. NCBI lineage: Eukaryota > Viridiplantae > Streptophyta > Magnoliopsida > Ericales > Sarraceniaceae > Heliamphora > Heliamphora exappendiculata. The sequence goes on from JAOTRH010442571.1 coordinate 11,393, forward strand.
AGAGAGCCTTACGCAAACGACAAACCATATTCTCACTACCAGAGACAATAAAACCTAGGAATTGATCCATATATACCTTCTCCTAAAGATCACCATGAAAAAAAGCATTTTTTATATAAAGTTGAAATAGCAGCCAAGAATGACTAACTACAATAGGTAGAAGAATCCGAATAGAATTGAGATGAGCGACGGTACAAAAGGTCTCCAAATAATCAACACTATAAGTCTGAGTGTATCTCTTAGCCACTAAGCAAGCCTTAAGCCGCTCAACAGAACCATCTGGTAGATATTTGATAGTGTACACCCAACGACAACCCACGGTTTGCTTGCCAAGAGGGAGAGAAGTAAGCTCCCAAGTCTAATTCTGATGAAGAGCACTCATCTCCTCATCCATAACTTTTTTCCATCCAAGTAATGACATATCTTGCTTATAAGAAGGATAAATAAAAACAATAGACATGGCACAAGCAAATGAGTGAAGGCAAGAAGAGACACGAGCATAGAAAATGTACTGAGCAATAGGGTGTTGAGTACAAGTACGTTTACCTCTCCACAAGACAATAGGCGGGTCATCAACTGGAGGAAAGACCGTAAACGGGAAAGATGATGTGGCGGGGCCATAAGAGGCAATCAACCGATTATGAGAGCATTGATACACCTGTAAAGAAGGAGATTGTACCTGGACTGGGAGGGAGATTGGCAAAGGAAGCATAGGAGTGGAGAACTCCCCCTCACAACAACAGAGAAAGTCTGAAGACAATTCATAACCAATACCATTTGGAAGTCGACTCAAAGAACGTGACATTAGCACTAACAAAATAGCAACGAGACTCGGGATGATAACAACGACATTCTTTTTAAGTGTGAGAGTACTCAAGAAAAACACATGTGCGAGACCAATGAGATAACTTATCAAGTCCGGAATCAAGAATATGAACAAAGGCAACACAATCAAATACTCGAGGAATGAGAGAAAAAAGGCAAAAAACTAGGGGTATAATAAGGAAAATAGTGACTGATTGTTCAACACCACAGAGAGCATACGATTAATGAGATGATATGAAGTGAGAATAGCATCACTCCAAAAATATTTGCGTACCTGCGTTTGGCATAGAAAAGTACATGTAACATCTAACAAGCGTCGATGTTTACGCTCAGTGACACCATTCTGTTGAAAGGTATGGGCATAAATAGTTTGATGAATAATACCACGATCCACACAAAATGAGTCAATAGTAGACTGGATATATTCCAAAGCATTATCAGAGCAAATAATTTTTGATCCGTTTACCAAATTGTGTAAATCTCATTATAAAATTTGTTAAGAATAAGAGGCAGGATGAGAAGAACCATCAGTTAAAATAATATTATGGTGAATAGGAGTAAAACCAAAAAACAAGAAGAAAGCACTAGATATGTGAGAACTAGCTCTAGAATCTATAATCCATGAAGAGGGCAAAAGCGCGGCGCAGGCAATAGTACCTGAACCAGCTAAAGTAGTAGTAGAAGTGGAAAAAAGATAAGCGGTACGCAATACCTGAACGAGATTGCAAAGTTGAGCAGTGAGTGAGAATCAAAACTAGAGGAGACCAGACTAGAAAAAGCTGAAGGTGCGAAAGACTGGAGCTGAAAAGTACTATCGGTAACCTGATGAACAGAACCTGGCTTGCCATACTTTTGCCAACAGTATGGTTCTGTATGATTAGTACCCCCATAGTAATCACACTCGGTCACCGCAACCACCTATTCGACCACCACTACGAGCTCCACCACGAGAACTACGAGCTCCACATCTACCATGGGAGCCACTACGACCACTAGTGGAAACTAAAGCCAAGGACTCCAAAGAAGAAGAAGTAGAGCGAGAGACAGTGGATGCATATCCCAATGAAGAGGAGAAGAGCACGAAAGTTGAGAATAGGCATTAGCGGCATTAGCAAAGTCTCACTCGCAAGAATCTAATCTTTGAACCCACGTAACTTAGGATCTAAACCGGATAACAAGGAAGCAATCATAAAGTCCTCCCAGTGGCGCTGTTGTTGTGTAAAATCAATAGTAAGAGACCGTAACTACAACAGCTAGTCCCAAATATTCTTAAGCGTACTGTAATATTTTGACAGAGGCTTTCCAGACTGCTTCATGGTGAAGATTTTTTCATAGATCTCAAAGACATGAGAAACATTACTTTGATATGAGAATGAGTCATCAACGGAATCCCAGTTCTTCTTAGAGGTGTCACAAATTCAACGGTCGCGACAACAGTAGGCTCCATACTATGCCACAACCAGCCCATAACAATCAAATCTTAGCACATCCAATCTTCATATTTGGGATCTATTTTAGGCAAAGGGGCATTAGTCACATACTATAATTTGCATTTCCCGCGCAATAAAAAAGAAAAAATTCACCGCATGAGCCCAAGCTAAGTAATTCAGCCCATTTAATTTTGTGGATGTAATAGATTTGGGCATATCATCATCTTGAATTAAAGAGACTTTGCTTTCAGCCATATTCCAAAAAAGACTTAATGAACTAGTAATGAACCGAACAGAACAATAAACCAATATTGAACCAAAACAACAGCAATGAACCAAGCCAATAATGAACCATAAGCCCTAACTGCTCAAGCCTCTTTTGCCGAACAAGATGAAGATGCACCAAACCCTAGCCGCCACTACCGTCGAACCAAACACTAGCAGCCACCGACCCTATTAGAGCAAACCCTAGCTGGCGTCACCTCCTTTGGAGCAACCCAGAGCTGTCGTCGACCCCTTTCGAACAAACCAGAGGCGTCATGGACCCCTTTGGAGCAAACCCTAGCCGTCGCCAACCCCTTTGGAGCAAACCAGAGCTATCGTCGACCCTTTTGGAGCAAACTAGAGCCGTCGTCGACCCTTTTGGAGCAAACCCTAGGCACTTTGAGAGTCGCGCAACGAAGATGAGGATTGCGCGATTGAGAACGAGCCCCAATAACTTTAAATCGATGCACAAACTTCAACCACACTTCAAATCGGCTTCAGATCTAATATAGATTAAGGTTAGCGACACAAATCGAGTGGAAGAGAGGAATCCTTAAAAGAAGTCTGTGATCATATGGATGTTTATTCCTATTTTATTTTTACTCCTGTATTAGGAATCACAATAGGTGTACTAGTAATTGTTTGGTTAGAAAGAGAAATAGCCACGGGAATACAATAACGTATTGGCCCTGAATACGCTGGTCCTTTGGGAATTCTTCAAGCTCAAGCAGATGGGGCAAAATTGCTTTTCAAAGAAAATCTTCTTCCATCTAGAGGCGATACTCGTTTATTCAGCCAAACTCGCGACGAACAGATCGAACATGAAAACTAGAGTTTTGAAGCTGACGTTCAACTCCTCTGAATAATTGGACGACCTATAAAGGTACGATCATTTGCTCTAATACCAAGTTGAAGTTCAAAGTTTAGGATTTAAGTTTAAAAAGAAGAAGAAAGAGAGAAATAATAAGAGATGAATTAGGTTTTGGGTTTTCTATCTCTGTCCCCTTCACCTCTAAGTATTTATATTAAATAATAAAAAGTGCAAATTACAAGAAAACTCTCGTGATATAAAACAGAAAAGTAAAATAATAAAATAACTATTTTAACAAGTTACTTTTTTACTAACAATTGACTAGCAATCTTGTGTAACTAGCAATAACCACAATCAGTTTTTAATGACATGTATGTAAGTGTTAGAGAAATGAATGTATAAATATTAACCATTGTTGCACACAGAATGTAAGGAATAAAGAACACTTAAACAAACAGGCAAAATGTAATTTTTGACTCAATGTTATTTGCTGATGTGCATGATATATCAAGGATGTTTCAATTACTCTAGAATAAATTTCTCTACACCGTATACAGAATGATGTCCTTCCATGCTTCATATGAGCACTTTGTGTCCACAAAATATAAAATTTGATTCCCTTTTTTAGTTTATGCTTTTTGACTTTGATTCATAAAAGGAGCCATAACCTCTGCGGTGAATCAGCAACAAGTATCAAAGGCCAACAATTACTTTCTTTCTTGATTGTTATTTTATACTGACTGTATATATTAATTGGGCCTATATGTCATTTGAGTGGGTCTAGGTTTCCACTTCCTTATCCAGCATGGTATTTTTTCCTTCTTAGTGTTGTGCAGGTCATAATATATTTTAAGGGTTTTTGAATCAGATATTTAATTGCCTCATTTCTTCCAAAATAAATTCTTGCCATGTCATAGTTGAAATCTTTCAAGTTCATTTATGCTTATTGAAAATTAGTGCTTTTATTTAAATTTGGAGAATATTTAGAGCAATTAGCCTTTTATCATAGAATTCTCTTCAAGATACTCTTAATACAAACCAAATCGCGCAAGTGTTCATTACAAATGAGAGGGCCACAAACAGAGCTCTGTACATATCGACTGCTTTGCAGTACTGTGAAAGACTACTTGTATTTATTGCATCCAGCTAAGTAGGTTTCACACTAGATCAGGTGCGGCTAATTTAAGTATTGCCCAACATCAACAAGCATGATTAGCAATATCAAATGAAATACCATATAATTCACAAATGCAATTTATATCCCGAATATATGAAATACGAATAAAATTAATGAATAGGCAGCAACCAAACTCAATAGTAGTACGTGTGGGCAAGGTCACGGTTTCAGGCTAGAATTGGCCAACTGTGTGGTCCACTAAAAAAATCCATAAAAACTGCAGTTGATATTTTTAAATAATATTTGGTTCAATACTTTAATTGTTGTAATATATCATTGCACATTCTCTAAATTGAATTTATTTGAAGTTATTCATAAGTCATAACTAACAGCTCTATTAATCTAAACGTAAGCCCAGAGTACGGCATTTTAGCTACAATACGAAATAATTAACCTTCTATGCCATTCTTCCTTGGAATTCAATGTAGATTGAAGTCGCTTCGGAAGATCCTCCCAAACGCATTCTTCCTTGATTGCTTTCAGTATCAACTGTTCCTCGATTGTCGCTGGAGCGTGCTGCATATTACCTTTTTCAAACAAACACTACAACCCTCTGCAAATCAACCACCCACAACAGACGATCAGAAATTGCACAAACTAATTGACACGCAACATTCTCAGTCCCAACAGATCAACTAAATTTCTTCAACCTCAAACGCATATAATATCACACACGCACATCAAAATTCGGGACTTAATTCGAGAACCATTTCCGAAAATTCGTTCACAATGTACATCATCTATGCACAACCAATTGCTATGTAAAATGATGTGCGAAGCGGAGATTCTTACCTGAATTTGGTGGAAATGGAGGTGGAAACTCTGGTGGATTGAAGTAGGGTTTGGAATTTGGAGATTGGGGGTGGAGATCTGGGCGCAGGAAAAGAGTTGAACTTTACGCGCAAGCTTGAATTATAACAGTGGGCCACCCGCTCTCCGTCCATTGTCTCTGCGGTTTGGTCGTTATTTGTAGGTCGCCCACCGATTTGCAGAAAGAAGACCAAGTCCGATTGGGCTGTTTTACCCTAATACCCAAATTTTAAACTTGATTAACAAAATGCCAAATTTTAAATTTTATTTTCAATTTACGTAAAAATGTATTTAATAAATATATTTTTTTTATAAAAATATATTTTTTAAATTGTTAATCTATTAAAATAAAACATTATCCTAAAAACATGTTTACTAAATTCATTTTTTTAGCAAAATGTATTTATCCTAAAATTGTTGTTACATAATTACATGAAAAACGTCTTTGGTAGAAACGTTTTTTTTGAAAACCCAAATGAAAAACTTTTTGTTTGTTTTTAGTTTTCATAAATTTTTTTTACATATAACGTGTTTATATTTATTTAATTTTCATATATATTTTTATAATTAAATCTATTTATTACGTAAAATTTGTCGAGTTTCTTATTTATAAATAAAAGTAAATTATTTTAATACCCGTAGTTAAGTAATTGAATAACATTTGTTGAAATTTTTTTTTTAAAATTATAACTTGTATTTATATTATTTATAAAAAAATATTATACGATCACTTATTTATAGGTATCGAGCCCACTTAAATTTTTATATAGATAACAAACTTATCAAATTTTATGTAATAAACGAATTCGATCATAAAAAAATATATTTAAAAATTAAATTAAAAATATGCACAAAATTTAACTCCTTGATATTATACTTGTTAAAAATATGAACCGATCAACAAATTAATACTCATTCATGAAGAAAACGTGTTTGATAGTCTCAGTGCTTATGAAGAAAACTGTTTGATAAATACATTTTCTAATCTCATTAGTTTAATAAAGAAAACGTGATCGGCAAAAACCTTTTATTCACCAAAAAAATAAACAAAAAACATTTTTACTGAACACCTTTTTAAAAGTTAGATTGCTCAATTTCCCAGTCACTCCAAAGCTGTTCACCAAAGTGATTGCAAAGGCTAGAAGAAACAAGCCATGGATGCTTCTGGCCACTGGGTTTCATTAAAGAAAACTTTTGATCCTTGCACCACTGGGTTTCGATCGTAAGTTGGGCAAGGGATTTTGGATTCCTTGATTTCGGCAAGATTCATTTCATCTTCTTGGATGCTATGTTTGGTGTTTGTGATCAAGGAGACAATTTGGGGTTTTGATAACTAGGGTTTTGAAGTCCCAACTTGGATTTACAGGACATTGCTTTTGCCTTTTCTGGATTCGAGAGCAAACCCAGTTGAGAGGAGACTCTTGATGCTGAAAATGGATTGATCTACAACTTGGTTCTCTTCTTCCTTGCCACGGATCTGGAACACCAAAACCATGATTGCTGGTTCTCTTCGTCAGTGTGGAAGACTTAGGCTGAGGAGAAAAGCGCCTTAGCAAATACGTTTTTTAAAAATATATTATTAATGTAAAATGTGTTTATTAAATATGTTTTTTATATAAATTATAAAAATGTATTTGCTAAACATGTGCATATTTTAAAAACGTTTTTAGTAAAAATATTTTACTTGTTAAAGCAAAAAACGTGTTTGTTAAAAATATTTTTATTTTGTTGTATTGTTTCCTACACCTCATGTGTTGCCTAAGGTTAAAGCATGTTTAGCAAAAATATTTTCATATAAAATATTTTTGTTAAACACGTTTTTTCGTAAATTAAGAATAAAATTTAAGAACTCATATTTTGTTAATAAAGCTTAGAAATGAGCTTATTAGGATAAAAGAGTCGTCCGATTGAATCTAACGCTAACGTAAATTATTCAGTGCCATATAGATAATTCTGCTTCGTTTTATTTTCTCCCTCCAGTTAATGAAAAATTAAAAAAAAAGATTTTTAGCCAAAGGTTAAAAAATAAATTTTAACGCGCAAGATCTATTAACAAAAATTTTAACACGTAAGATCCAATTGCATGATTTTTTCTAAAAATATCCTGCAAACAAATAAATTTATCTGCTTGATATTTAATATACAAACAGATAAATTTATTTGTAACTTATCTATTTTCATATTTATATCTAACAGATAAATTTGTCTATTTATATATCAACACAGATAATGCAAACAGATAAATTTACTTGTCTGCTTATTTATGCCTAACAGATAATTTTATCTGTATTATTTATACATGTTTTGAAAAGACACAGATAAATTTATTTGTGTTCTTTATACATGTTTTAAAAATGCACAAATAAATTTTTCTGTTATAGGGTATTTTTGTTCCAAAAAGATCTTGCGCATTAAAATTTTTATGAGAATGGGTCTTGTTCGTTAAAAAACCTTAATACTAGATGAAAAACAGTAAACGATCTATAAATTGGACTGTTCACCAATTTTTCGAAAAAAAATTGCATGTATGTCAAATTATTTTAAAAATATTTGAAACACTTTAATTTTTTATTTTTTTTAAAGTAGCATGTTTGAGATATTTTTTAATAGTAGTTTTATTAGTTAAAATGTCTAATATCTACTTATTTTTTTGCTTTTAGATTTTAGTGTTTGGTTATTAGCATAATTTTTATTATTATTATTAAGAATAGAGAGAATTTTTAAATTAAGAATATTATAATTATTTTACTTAAAATAATTTAAAGTATGTTTAGAATATGTATTAGCGCTTTTTTCTCAAGAAAATAATAAATAATAATTAACTTTTTAAAGAAACTAACATAAAAACTTTATAAAAAATAAACTTACTTTTAGTTAACTCAACCAGAACCCAATACAAAATAGTGAATTTTAAGGCTGCTATAGTATTTTTCCGCTTTTGGGAGCCCATTGATTTTGATAAATCGACTTAATTGTATTATTTAAATGGTAAATATTGGGTTATGTCCTATTTAGGCATCTTATATTTTAATAAATCCCAATTAAGAATTATATTTTATTAAATCTTATTTAATATTTTTTATATTAAAATTATCCTTAATATACTATTCACTCTTCATACCACCACCGCTGCCGCCGCCGCCCTACCACACCCACAGCCATCGCCACTGCCACCACTATTGCCGCCGTTGCCGCCACTCTCTACTGCCACAACCACTGCTGCTGTCGCCGCCACTATCACAATAGAATGAGACATTTCAAAATGAGACATTTTCATAACACATGTCTAAATTTCATAATGAGACATTTTCATAACAAAATGAGACATTCCATAACAAATATCTCATTTTTAATTTAGAATGAGACATTTTCACAACCAATGAGACATTTCATAACAAATGTCTCATTTGATTGTATTGTGCAAATACATAGAGATCGAATAAATGAGACATTTTTGGGCTAAATATCTCAACGAAAGATTATGTATCGATAATGAGACATTTTGGCACCACCATCGTTAACACCAAAAATGAGATATTTGTGCAAAAAAATAAAATAAATATATCATTTTGGCACCAAATGTCTTGTCGCAAACCAATGTCTCATTGCATAAAATGAGACATTTTAGTAATGCAAAAAAAAAAATCCCACCTACTAGAGGCAAGACTGTCAAAATTTTTGTTTTTACAAATGATTTTCGATAAAAAAATTAATTAGACGGGCAGACGCCAAAACGAGCTCCAGATAAAACTTTTGATGTCGAACGATCAAAATAAAACCCATGCATCCGAAGTTAATTTAGAAAAATACATTTTTGCGAGTTGAATCTTTAATTACGATTTGAATCTAAATTGAAACTCCTGTCAGATCTTCTATTGTATTTTCTTATACGATTCTTGAATGTTGGGTGAGCTACAATCTATCAAGAATGCGTACCGACAAGAACCTAGACAGCTTTAGTTTTCTAAAACAAGTTATGAAACTGGTTCAATCTACTTGTATATTTATAGGATTACGGCAGGGACCTGAGGAGTAATTATTAGTAAGACTTCCAGTGAAATATAGACACATATCAACGATTTTTGCAATTAAGCAAACTTCATAGTGGTATCTGCAATTATGAAAAACTAGCAGCGGTTTCTTTAATTTTCATAAAACACTGAATTACAGTTCACACTATTAAAGAACTATAATTGCACTCTGACCTATATTCTCAAGACCATCTAGCATTGAGCTCTTGTTATTAAATACTTACCATTTTTTTTCATGTTAAGATTTTCGATACCCGCCAATTAAATTTAATTACTGACAATTTTATTTAATCGGCATCTTGGTATTCTTTAAACTTTTCTACTTAACTTATTTGACCGCCGGATAATCAAATCTACCTGTAGGATTTGGCCCGGTCAAAACTTATAAGCTTCCTTAAGAGGGTATCGTTAATTCCAATCTTTCGAGATATAGATTCCGTCAATAATTAATATTCGCCTTATAAATAATACTGTTATCTAACTCACCGAAAATATAGATCATATAAGATCGCACTCTCTAATGAATCAAAATAATGAATATTAAATATACGCAAATCAATAATTATTTTAGGATTAAGAGGATTAGCACTATTCACAATAACCTTGGGGTGTGAATTAATTTAAATAGTCAGTTTATAATTAATTACTCTAAATATTTCATTCAATACACACAAAGTGTACAAATATAGAGAGTTGGAACAATAGATGACGCTATTATCTGTTTCCCGTAAACAAGATAGGCCCACTAAAACTCTGTGCTACAGTTGTATTGATGGTATGTCCATTTTCATCTAAACTATGAACATAAAACTTATATTCTACAAGAATCTAAAAATTAATCTTCTGTGTGTAAATAGTACTCTACACACCGGATTAAATACTATACAGAATATTGAATATTCATGCATAACAAAAAAATGATTGCTCATAAAGATTATCATAAAATAAAAAATTAATTTTATTAAAATAAAATTAAATACTAAAAATATGATTTTCAATATACTAACCCTAATAATTTTCTACTTATACTAAAAAATCATGATGTTATATATTTGACTCACATACCCTCTATATGACTTTCAAAAGTCTTAGCTGGTAAACTCTTTGTAAAGGATCTGCAAGGTTGTCTCATGATGTAAGCCCTGTGTCCGACTAGAAATTTGAGTTTGTGTACTCCATAAGTATTAGACTGTCTGCTTGGTAAACCAACATATAATTCTTAGTCATTTTTAGGTACTTGATTATATTATTTATCGTAGTTTAATGCTCATGCCCTGAGTTAGACTGATATCTGTTAACTATGCCAACGGCAAAGCAGATGTCGGGTCTAGTGTAGAGTATAGCATACATGAGGCTTCTTATTACTGAAGCATAAGGAACCGCCTTCAACTTATCTATCTCATCAGGTGTCTTAGGACACTGATTCTTCGATAGAGTGATTCTATGCCTAAAAGAGAGAAATCCTTTCTTAGAATCCTGCATGCTAAAACGAGCAAGCATGTCATCGATATACTTTGCTTGTGATAAGCCCAACATCATTTGTTTTCAATCTCGCACAAGCTTGGTCTCAAGGATATGACTGGCTTCTTCCAAGTTCTTCATATCGAACTCCCAGATAACTGTACTTTAACCATAGATAATACCCCCACATCGTTTTCGATGAGCAATATATCGTCTACATAAAGTACTAGGAAGATCACCACGCATTCATCACACTTCTTGTACAGACATGACTCATTCGAACTTTGATCAAAACTATAAGACTTAAGGCTTGATCAAACCGAGTGTTCTAAGAGCTCGATGCCTGTTTAAGTCCATAAATAGATCTCTTAAACTTGCACAACATGTGCTCTTGGCATTTTGTAATGAATCTATCTGGTTGTATCATATAGATACACTCATCAAAACTTTCATTAAGGAAAGCTGCCTTGACATCTATTTACCAGATTTCGTAATCAAAATGTGCGGCAATGGATAAGAGAATTCGAATAAACTTAAGTATGGCTACCGGCCAAAAAGTTTTCTCATAATCGATCTCTTCTTTTTGAGTGAACCCTTTAGTAACAAGCCTAACTTTGAAGCTTTTACCTTCCCATCTGCTCTTATCTTCCTCTTGCAGATCCACTTGCATCAAATGGGTTTTATCTCTTTAGGTGGTTCTAGAAGTTTCCAGACTTGATTGGAATACATAGATTCCATCTTTAGATTCATAGCCCTTTGTCAAAAATTTAAATCTTTGTCCTGTAGTGTTTTATTGTAGTTACAGGGTTCGGTATCTAGTTTTGCAAGGATTTTGCCAAAATATTCTCTCAAGAACATATATTGATCAGGTTGATGAACAACCCTCCCACTACGACAAGGCACTACCTATGTTTGTGTACTAGCAGTAACACACTGTGTAGAATCTAAACCCTGTGCATCAGCACATTGTTCTTGATTTGCACTTGTCCTGATAATTCTCCCACTATGACGAGGTAATGGGATATTAGTGACATATTCTTTCGTTCTACTGGTATTTCATCTTAATTCTTCCAAAACAAATTTTTTATTCGGCCTGTGGTCCACAATATAATTCTCTTCCAAGAATCGGGTATTGGTGCTAACAATGACCTTCTGATCTTTAGGATTTATAAAATAGACTACCATTCGTTCCCTTAGGATACCCTACAAAGAAACAAGCTTTTGTCCTCGATTCCAACTTAACCGCGTTCCCTTTCAGCACATGTGCTAGATACTCCCAAATCCAAATGTATTTTAGACTAGGCTTACGTCCGATTCACAATTCTGTGGGAGTAGAAATTACTGACTTAGAAGGTACTAAGTTCAGAATATAAGTCGATGTCTCTAAAGTGAGTCCTCAAAACGAATTGGATAAACCTAAATAATTCATCACGGACCTTACCATCTCTATAAGAGTCCTATTCCTTCTTTCTACTACACCATTCTACTGCGAAGTGCTAGGTGCAGTCAATTGAGATGTAATCTCCTCTGATAACAAGTAGTCTTCAAACTCTCTAAAGAGATGTTTTCCACCACGATCGGATCATAGTGATTTGATATTTTTACCCAGATGCTTCTCTGCCTCTGCCTTGAATTCTTTGAATTTTTTAAAGCATTCAGACTTACGGTTATAGACACCCCAATTTGACACCGCCTAATCTTAGGTGAATCCGATGATGAAAACAAGTGGAATAATGTTTCAGTTCGATCCTCGAAAAGTGATCCAAGCTCGGTATTTGAACCTGAAACCTTCAAACTAAAAAAAAATTGTCGAACCTTCGAAACTTGCTGCCCAAGTAAGGCGACCGCCATGTTCATTGTGGCGACCGCCAATAGAACCTCTTGAAAACGCTAGCCAAAAGTGGCGACTGCCACCTCCAAACCAGCAACCGCCAACTTGCATTGTGGCGACCGCCAATCGAACCTTGTGGAACACTTGAAAAACATGGCGATCGTCAACTTACATTGTGGCGACCGCGAACTCCAAATGGCCCGACGTGTTCCAAAACGTGGCAACATCTCATTGGTTGAAGAACTCTATAAATATCGTACTTTTGGTACGTTTTTCAAAAAAGAAAATTAGTGAGAGGTTTAGTGAGAGAAATTCTGTCGAGTTGCCGAGCAATTTTGAGTCTCGACGCCAAAACCCTGCCAAGATACCGAGATCCAAACCCTCGACGCTTACATTGAAGCCTTGCTTGGATCATCACCTAAGGAGTAGACCGTTGAAGCACATTCCCGACTTGAGGATTTCCCGGCAATCTAGGTATCTCGTTTCGATCCTCAATTCTTCTAAACTCCATTTCCTCTCAATTGGAGTAATCGGGTTATCTTTTAATTTCAACTTGTGCATTTCTTTTGTTTATGTAATTAACTATGTTTATTGTTTAAATTGCTTCATTTAGTTTAATTTTTTTAATTAATTTCTTAATTTACACATTTACACTAAGTACATTATCCTTTTTTTTAATTCATTCATTAAAGTAGTGCTGATATATTTTGGCAATTACAACTTGTTAGTATTGTTAATTGTTATCATAATGCACTTACATTTATGTGAATGTAGTAATTAATACTACATTTCACATTTTAGTAAAATAGTTGTATTTAATTTCTTTTATTTTTCTAGCATTCTTTTATTTTCTTTTATTGTAATATTAATGTTCCCTTCTTTTAAGTGTTAGTTTAAAATTCCTTCATTTATTTTTCATCTTTCTTTTCCTTGTAATGTAATTTTAATTTTTATTTCCTTTTTCATGTATTGTAGTTTTAATTTAATTTCTTTTCTTTTGAAGTCACCTTTTCTTTTCTTTAATACTAATGTTTAATTTTATTTTCTTTTAGTTTAATTTTTCTTTTTTTAACTTTTATTTTTTATTTTTTTCTTTTCTTTTAATGTTAATGTAGTTTCTTTTACTAGCATTTTATTTCTTTTTCTTCTATTTTATCACTAGTTTTAAATTTTCTTATAATGTTCCATTTTCTCTTTCTTTTAGTATTAGTGTTTCTTTTATCTTAATAATAGTATTTAGTATAAACTACTATTTTTTTTATATAATTTTATTTTCTTTTTATAACACTTATTTTCTTTCATTCATATTATTAAACCAAAAAAAAATCACAAAAGAGTCTTTTAATAATTGAAACTCATTTATTCATTTTATTTCTTTTGATTTAAAATATAAAATGTGTGAATAGTTAGTTTTGTTTTAGTAGTCTAATAGTATTTTTCAAAACCTCCTTATTTTGACTTAATTTTTTTTTTTGTAAAATTTTTCCTTTATTTATTTTTCTTTCAAATCTTTAAACATTTTTTTATCATAACATTTTTTTATTAGGTTCCATCATTTTGGTAAATTTTTAATGGAGAAATTTCACATGTTTTTATTTTGATTATGCTTTTGATAGTTTAAGAATATGTATAATTAGTTTAGTGTTATGAATTGTTTGGCTCATTTTTGTAACAAATTCATATTTAGGTAGTTTTAGTAACTTATAGTATTTTTTCTTATTTTATACATAATATAATAGTTTAGGTCATTTTTGTGAATATTGCATGTGGGGGTGTTCCATGTATTTTTTAGTTAGAAATTACATGCTATAGGATTTAGAATTTTTATTTGGATATTTATTTTATTTGGAGTGCTATGTACATATGTTATGTATTTTTCATATTTGATTTTGGATATTTTCTCTTTGCCTTCATTTTCTTTATTTGTATGCATTTGAGAGATTCTATTGAAGAACCAATGATGATTAATAGAGGCCAACCTTACGGTTGGACGAACGGGATGCTTAACACCTTCTCCGATTCGTATCTTAGCCTTTAAACCATTTTCTCTGGTTAAACGTTTTCAAGATCAGTAGCCATTTTTATTTTTGTAAGTTTTTCTAAAAAACTAAGTGGCGACTCTATTTTCAATAAAAATGAGATTTTTAAAAGTTAATTTTCAAGGTGTTAAAATATTTTTTTAAACATCTTTGAATTCTTATATTTTTGAAATATTTTCCTAAAACCTCCAAAATTTCAACGCCATAACAGTGCATCAGGTAAATGTATTAATACATTGAGCAGTCATCAATAAAACTGACAAAATACTCAAAGCTACCTCTAGCTTGGATTATCATAGACCACACACATCAAAATGAACTAGTTCTAATGATTCTTTAGCTTTATAGCCTTTGGCTAAAAAGGATCTCTTGGTCATTTTACCATCTAAGTAAGATTTACTGATTTAAAGTGCCTCCACTTTCAATAAACTCAAAGGTCAATCTGTTGCCAGTCTGTTTATCCTTTTAAAATTAATATGACCTAAGCGTAAGTGACAGAGAAACGTTTGGTTCATTAAAAAAAGAAACTTTCTCTTATATGTTAAATTAGATATATTGTTCAATTCAGTTAGTTGTGGTGTAGAAGAGATATGAGTAATAACATAAATATCATCCACCAATTTGTTGGAGGCAAGACTGTCAAGATCTTTATTTTTGCAAACGATTAACGAAAAAATTAACTGGATAGGCAATCGCCAAAACGGGCTCCAAATAAAAATTTTTGATGACGAATGATCAAAATAAAACCCGTATATCTGAAGTTAATTTAGAAAAATACATTTTTACTAGTCGAATCTTCAACTATGATTTGAATTCGAGTTGAAACTCTTGTCAGATCTTCTATTGTGTTCCCTTATGCGATTCCCGGATATAGTGTGGGTTATAATTTTCCGAGAACTCGTACCAGTAGAACTAAAACATATTTAGTCTAAGAAGAAAAGTTATAAAATTGGTTCAGCGTACCCGCATATATATAGGACTACAGTAGGAACCCTGAAGAGTAATTATGAATAAGATTTCAAGTGGAACACAGACACGTATTAGCGATTTCTACAATTAAGAAAACCTCATAGTGGTGTCTACAATTATGAAAAATCAGCAGCGATTTTTGCAATTTCTATAAAATACTGAATTACAGTTCACACCATTAAAAAACTATAATTGGATTCTGACCTATAATCTCAAGACCATATAGCATTGAGCCCATGTTATTAAATGCTTATAATTTCTCTCCACGTTAAGATTCTCGATACCCGTCAATTAAATTTAATTTAATTGGCATCTTGATATTTCTTAAGTCCTTCCGCTTAACTTATTTGGCCGTCGGATAATCAAATCCACCTGTAGGGTTTGGCCCGGTCAAAACTTATAAGTTTCCTTAAGGGGGTATCGTCAATCTCGATATTTCAGGACGTGAATTTCATCAATAATTAATATTTACCATATAAATAATATCACTATCCAACTCACCAGGGATATAGACCCATATAAGATCGCACCCACTAATGAATCAAAATAACGAATATTAAATATATGCAAATCAATAATTATTTCAAGATTAAGAGGATAAGCACTATTCATAATAATCTTGGGGTGTGAATTAATTTATATAGTTAGTGTAAAATTAATTATCCAAAATGTCCCATTCAATACACACAAAATGTACTGGCACAAAAAGTTAGAATAATAGACGACGCTATTATCTGTTCCCCGTAATCAAGACAGGTCTACTAAAACTATGTGCTACAGTCGTACTGATGGTATGTCCCTTTCTATATAAACTGTGAACATAAAACTTATATTCTGTAAGAATCTAAAATTTGATCTTTTGTGTGTAAGCCGTACTCACACACCAGATTAAATATTATACTGAATATTGGACATCCATGCATAGCAAAGAAATAATATACATATATTTCTCATAAAAATTCTCATAAAATAAAAATAATAATTTTACTAAAATAAAAGTAAATACTAAAAATATGATTTTCAGTATATCAAACATAACGTCTTCTACTTATACTCAAAATCATGCTTCCATATATTTGACTCCCATACCATCTACATGACTATCAAAAGTATTAGCCGGTAAGCTCTTTGTAAAATGATCTGCAAGGTTATCACCTGATGCAATCTTGGTTACAGCAATGTCACTTCTCTGTACAATTTCTTATATAAGGTGATACTTACGCTCAATGTGTTTGCCTTTCTTATGGATCCTTGACTCCTTTAAGTTTGTAACTGCTCTGCTATTATCACAGTAAAGTGTAATAGTCGACTGAACTGAAGGTACCACCTCTAGATCCAACAGGAAGTTCCTGAGCCAAACGGCCTCTTTGGCTGCTTCAGAAGCTACCACATACTTGGCCTCCATGGTGGAATCAACAATGCGAGACTGCTTGATACTCCTTCAGCTTATAGCTTCATCTCCTAAGGTAAACACATATCATGAGGTAGACTTACGAGAATTTCTGTCAGACTGAAAATCTGCGTCTGTGTACCCCAAAGGTACTAGATTGTCTGCCTGATAAATTAACATATAATCTTTAGTCATTTTCAGGTACTTGATTATATTTTTTTACCGCAGTCTAATGCTCCTATCATAGGTTAGACTAATATCTGCTAACCATGCCAACGACAAAGTAGATGTCGGGTTTAGTGCAAAGCATAGCATACACGAGACTTCCTACTGCCGAAGCATAAGGAACCACCTTCATCTTCTCTATCTCATTAGGTGTCTTAGGATACTGATCTTTCGATAGAGTGATCTTATGCCTAAAAGGAAGAAACTCTTTCTTAGAATCCTGCATGCTAAAATGAGCAATGATATCATCGATATACTTTGCTTGTGATAAGCCCAACATCCTTTGTTTTTGATCTCGCATAAACTTGATCCAAAAGATGTGAATGGATTTTCCCAAATCCTTCATATTGAACTGTCTAAATAATCATACTTTAACCGTAGATAATGCCCCCACATCATTTTCGATGAGTAAGATATCATTTACATAAAGTACTAGAAAGATCACCACGCTTTCTATACACACATGACTCATTCAGACTTTGATAAAAATCATAAGACTTAATGGTTTGATCAAACCGAGTGTTACAAGACCTTGATGCTTACTTAAGTCCATAAATAGATCTCTTAAGCTTGCATAATATGTGCTTCTGGCTCTTTGCAGTGAATCCATCTAGTTGTATCATATAGATACACACATCAAGACTTCCATTAAGGAAAACTGTCTCGACATTCATATGCCAGATTTCGTAATCGAAATGTGCGGTAATGGATAAGAGAATCTAGATAGACTTAAGCATGGCTACCGGTGAAAAGGTATCCTCATAGTCGATCTATTCTTTCTGAGTGAACCCTTTAGCAACAAGTCTAACTTTGAAGGTTTTAACTTTCTCGTCTATTCCTCTCTTCTTCTTGTAGATCCACTTGCATCCAATGGGTTTTATCCCTTCGGATGGTTCTACAAGTTTGCAGACCTAATTTGAATACATAGATTTTATTTCTGAATTTATAGTCTTTTGCCAAAGATCTGCATTTTTATCTTTTAGTGCTTCATTGTAGTTACAGGGTTCGGTATCCAGTTCTGTCGAGATCTTGTCAAACGACTCTCTCAAGAACATATATCGATTAGGTTGATGAACAACCCTCCCACTACGACGAGGCACTACTTGTGTCTATGTACTTGTAGTAACAGGCTGTGTAGAATCTAAACCATGTGCATCAGCACCCTGTTCTTGATTTGTACCTATCTCGATAATCCTCATACTACTATGAGATAATGGGATATCAGTGACTTGTGGTTTCTCTTTCGTTCTACTGGTATTTTCTCTCAATTTTTCTAGAATAATTTTGCTATTGGACCTGTAATTCATAATATAATCATCTTTCAACAATCGGGCATTGGTGCTAACAATGACCTTCTGATCCTTAGGGTTATAAAATAGATCACCATTCGTTCTCTTGGGATACCCCATAAAAAAATAGACTTTCGTCCTTAGTTCCAACTTACCCGTGTTCTCTTTCAGCATATGTACTGGACACTCCTAAATCTAAATGTGTTTTAGACTAGGCTTACGCTCGATCCACAATTTCGTGGGAGTAGAAGGTACTGACTTAGAAGTTACTAAGTTCAGAATGTAAGCTGTTGTCTCTAAAGCGAGTCCCCAAAATAAATCGGATAAATTTGAATAACTCATCACGGACATTATCATTTTCATAAGAGTCTTATTCTTTTTTTTTTGCTATACCACTCTGCTGCAGAGTGCCAGGTACAGTTAACGGGGATATAATCACCTCTGATGATAAGTAGTCCTTAAACTCTCCAAAGAGATATTTTTCACCACGGTCGGATTGTAGTGATTTGATACTTTTATCGAGATGCTTCTCCGGCTCTGCCTTGAATTCTTTGAATTTTTTACAGCATTCAGACTTATGGTGTATCAGGTAAATGTATCCATACCTTGAGTAGTGATCAATGAAACTAACAAAGTACTCAAAGCCACCTCTATCCCAGATTGTCATAGGATCACACACATCAGAATAAATCAATTCTAACGGTTCTTTAACTCTATAGCCATTGGCCGAAAAGGACCTCTTGGTCATCTTATCCTCTAAGTAAGATTCACAGACTAGAAGTATCTCCACTTTCAATGAACTCAAATGTCCATCTGCTACCAGTTTGTTTATCTTTTTTAGATTAATATGACCCAAGCGTAAGTGCCAAAGAAATATTTAGTTTATTAAATTTTTTTTTTCTCTTATATGGTAATATAGATGTATTATTTGTTTCAGTCAGTTGCAGTGTAGGAAAGATTTAAGTAATAATATAAAGATCATCCACCAATGTATTAGAACAGATAACTTGTTTATTATCTTTAAAAACCATAGAGTTATTAAAATAAACTAAATATCCGTCTTTAAACAATCCAGAAATGAAAACTAAGTTTCTTCTAATGGCAGGTACAAAAAGACAATATCTCAATATTAAAACCTGATCTCTACCAAAATTGAGAGTGACATCTCCTACTGCAATTGCTGTTACCTTTGTGTTATTACCCATAAGCAGGTAAATCTCTCCATAACTAAGATGTCGGGTTTTCTAGAACCCTTATAATGAATTGCAGACATGATTAGTGGCTCCCGTATCTACACACCAGGTACCGGTAGATAACACTGCAAAACATATTTTCACAACCAGTGAACAAAAATTACCCTATTTGTTCTGCCTTATGAGAAATACTTGACATAACTTTTTCTAGTGTTGGGTCTGGTTGTAGTGAAAATATCTGCCTTTTGACTTTTTCACACCAGTTCATAGCCTACTAACTACCCTAGAAATTGTGTCTCCCTATTTCTGAATCGTTTTCTTCTTCATACCTTTTGGCCTAGAGGAAGAACCTTGTTTAGAAACAAACACATTTTCTGCTATTGAACGAATATCATTTGTAGTTAAAGCTATATCCAAGCTACATTTTCAGTTAACAAAATTCAGTATCGTTAGTTTGTTTTCTTTGAGTATTAAAGCGAGTGGGTTGAAAGCCATTTTAATCCTAAGAATCACATTATTAAAATACCATTAATTATGATGAGTAAAACTTTGAATTCATTTTAATTTGATTTCCTCTACCATTTTAAAATTAATTCGCCAGCAGCCTGGTAACCTAAGAATAGCATGCCACGATGGGTGGACGTCTATTATTTCTCATAAGACCAGACATGCCAATTCTTTTTAATTTTACTATTTAGGCAACTAACCTTACCAAGTAAAATTAAATAGCTGACATAGTATCGGTCCGGTATATAATAGCAGTGACTCAGATAGAGATGATACTATAATATACAGCTAAGTGTTATCCATTACCTAATCACAAATCAATTGTTTCGTAATGAATCATTCAGATGGAGAAGTAATCCACCCTAATAATTATCCAGAACTATCCATAAAGGAGATTTATACTGGCGATACCACAATTAATCAGTCCGATAGGGAGAAAGACCTTACTGTCAACACGCAGAGTTTAATTGCATTGCCTACAAATTGGTTATGGAGACCGCAAAATTTATATGTGAATAAATTTTCTCTCCCACTTAGATTTTTAAAATATTTTTTAGGGTTATGAAAATTCGTTTAATTAAAATAAATTTATTAATTTTAAAAGTCACATGATCTGAAAGAATTAAATATCTTTCCGTGTAGATGATTTTAAAGATTTTGGTTTATCAAACCATTTTTTCGTGTTTAAATATGTAACAAATAAAATTTAATAAATGCACAGTTTTTTCTTTAACTTTTTAGCTAAGGTAATAATTAAAGGTATTTATTTATTTTATTTTTCGTTTCACATTTTTTAAAAAATAATAATTTATTTTGATTAAATATTTTT
>JAOTRH010442599.1:0-32466 GCA_034768845.1 Heliamphora exappendiculata
AATACCTTTCTTCTTTTTATTGTCTTCCTCTTCATCCATCTTGATGTTCATCTCATGGATCATGAGAGAACCAAGAATTTCTTCTAAACTTAGTCTGTTGAGGTCCTTGGCTTCTTGAATGGCTGTGACCTTAGCTTTCCAATTTTTTGGCATACACCTCAGAATTTTTCTAACTATTTCTGTATTAGTGTAAATCTTTCCAAGAGATTTCAATTCGTTAATAATATAAGTGAAGCGAGTAAACATATAAAAAATTATTTCATCATGATTCATCTTCAATAATTCATAATTATGTACAAGCAGACTGATTTTTGACTCTTTCACTTGACTGGTACCCTCATGGGTAACTTCGAGTCTATCCCATTTTTCTTTTGCGGTGTCACATGTAGAGATCCTATTGAACTCATTTGGGTCAAGTGAGCAATATAGGAGATTCATGACTTAAGCATTTTTTTGTATCTCCCTTATGTTGGTCTCAGTCCATTCGGCCTCTAGTTTAGGGACAGCAGCCTCTTTAACGGTTTTGGTGGGTCTTTTGGGTCCATTTATGATAACCCGCCAAAGGTCATAGTTTACGGCTTGAATGTAAATTATCATTCTAGCCTTCCAATAGTTATAGTTTGTTCCATTGAACAAGGGGGTTTGTTGGTCGATTGACCTTCAGATTGGACAGGTCCAATACTAGTGGTTGCCATAAAAACTCTTAGAATGTTAAGTCAAAAGCAAGAGCCTAAGCTCTGATACCAATTGTTAGATTTAGGCAACCCAAGATGGAGGGTGAATTGGGTCTTTAAAAAATAAATAGCAATTTAAAATTTTTTTTAGAAATCTTTTAATATAGCAATAAAGTAAGATATGTAAATATATAACCAATGCAAATATTAAAAAATGAGAGATAGAGAAATAGAACCAGACACTAGGGATTTATAGTGGCTCGGCTTTATCCTAGCCTACATCCACTCCTCAAGATCTCCCTTGAGTATTTTCACTATTCAGAATACTTCTGGGCGTATTCCAAGCATTTATAAGCTTCAAGATTTTCCTTGAGCTATTTGAATGTTTATGGGCACATTCACAAACCTATACAGCTTCAAGAAGATTCTATGAAAATAAGCTTTTATTTTCTTTTAATTCCTCTTGAACTCTTCTTTGATGAGATTCACTCACTCAAAGGCTAAAGAGTGACTCACCATTGATTACAATAAATAAGAGATAATAAATGAAGAACTCTCACTCTCTTTACAAGATAGATTAACAATAAATGACAGGATAAAGAGAGATGAGGACAAGAACAGGAGTTGCAGCAATAAATGTGAGCTTGATGATTTCCGAGATTGGTTTGATCAATAGAACAGTAAATGCAAGTCTCCAATCTTCTTAAATGTTGAGAAGTAACTCCTTATATAAGTTCTTGTGAGTTCTTGACCGTTGGAGGTAGGTGGGGGCAATAAATGTCAAAAATCTAACCTTTGAGATCTGCCGTATTTTGAACCTTCGTCTTTAGGATCGACACAAATAGCTTTGGTGTCGACACAAAGTGTCTAGGGCAGGGTTCTTCAAGCGGTTGGGTCGACACAAATTCTGTATTTTACCTTCCAACGTTCTGGGTTCGACACAAATGAATCTGGTGCAGACTCGTTTGAAACTTTAGTATCCGGAGGAACAACTTTGTGTCGACTCAACTTGTCTACGGTGTCGACACTAAATCTCTGCAGGAAGTCTCGGTACTTTTGTGTCGACAAAAATGTGCTTTGGGGTCGACACCAAAATTTTACAGTCAGCTTCAGTTGTTTTGTGTCGACACAAATCTTCTTGGGGTCGACACAAAAAATTCTGCAGGCAGGCTCGGGACGTTTGGGTCTACACGATTTGTCTTGGGGTCGACACCAAAAATCTGCAGGAGGTCTCAGTTATTTTGTGTCGACCCAAACTTTCAAAAACCAAAAGTGAGGATCACTTTTGTGTCGACACAAAATATGTTTGTGTCGACTCAAAATGAGTCCTGGGTACTTCGACACTTTTGTGTTGACACAAAACTTATTTGTGTCGATACTAACTTTTTGGTACCTGAAGATCAACTTGAAAAACAGTTAGGGTATCAAACCATTTGATCAATGGGCGTTGACACACTTGATAAGCTTCAAGTATACTTTGCCTTAAAAGTGTTTAAGTTAATTTTTAATTAAGATTAAAGCAAAATATTCTATTTAAAGAATACTTAAGTGTTTGATCCTTTTGAGATAAAAGTCATTTCTTTTTTGCTAAGGTGTCAATTTTGATTGTTCAAAATATGTTAACACTTTTATTTTGAAAATATAAAATATTATCCATTAAAAATTATTTATTCTTAAAAAATAAATTATGAAAATCATCAAAATTAAATTAAAAAGCCCTTAGGCTAACAGGATCTCATAAGCTTGAAAGGTAAAAGTATTGAAAATAATGTTTCCCATGAACTAAAGAGAAAAGTTGAAGATTACTCAAAAATTATTTATAAATTTACAAATGAAAAAGAAAATTTTGAAAAACTTTTGGGAGCACAAAGAAGATGCTTGAATAAAGAAGGAATAGGTTATAATGGAGAAGTGAAATTCAAATCTAAAAATTATTTTGTAAAAGAATTAAAAAGTTATTCGAATACATTTTTCAAAAATATTTACAATAATGTAACTTGTTTTCAATGCAAAAGAAAATGATATATTAAATTTGATTGCCCACTAAAAAGAAATAATGGGATCACAAAAATAGTTTGGAGAATAAAAGAGACTAATCCTGTAGGACCCAAAATGATTTGGATACCAAAGAAAATTACTTGAATTGTTTTGTAGGTATGATTGAGATCCTCATCATCTAAAAAAATGTAGCATTTGGATAGTGGATGCTCAAGATATATGGCGGGCGACAAAACTAAGTTCCTAACTTTAACACCTAAGGATGGAGGACATGTAACATTTGGAGACAACACAAGAGGTTAAATTATTGGTATAGGTAAGGTTGGTAAGGACTCTTCCCTATCTATTGATAACGTACTTCTTGTTGATGGTCTCAAACATAATCTCCTTAGTATTAGTCAATTATGTGATAAAGGCTATAGTGTAAAATTTTTGCATGATACTTGTGTAGTTGAAAACAAAGAAAATAACAAAGTTTTATTTGTAGCAAAAAGATTTAAAAATGTTTACACTATCGATTTTAAAAATTTAAATTCTCAAAATGTTAAATGTCTTTCTGCTGTAAATGAAGCTAGTTGGTTGTGGCATAGGATGCTAGGTCATGCTAGCATGGATCTCCTATCCAAACTTGTCCAAAAGGATTTGGTCAAAGGCTTGCCTGAGACTAAATTACTCAAAGACAGTTTGTGATGCTTGCCAATTTGGTAAGCAAGCTAAAACTAGTTTCAAAAAGAAAGAAGAAATTTCTACAAATAGGCCTTTACAATTACTTCATCTTGATTTATTTGGTCCAATGAAACCTCAAAGTCTTTGAGAAAAAGTATATTATTTTGTTATTGTTGATGATTTTTCACGATATACATCGATTTTATTTCTTGCAACTAAAGATGAAGTATTTCATATGCTGGCTAAACTTTGTAAGAAACTTCAAAATGAAAAGGGCTATACAATTCTATACATTCGTAGTGATAGAGGAGGAGAATTCAAAAATAAAGATATTAAAAATTTTTGTGAATAAAATGGAAGTTCTTATAATTTTTCTGCATCTCGAACTCCTCAACAAAATGGGGTTGTAGAGAGGAAAAATAGATCTTTATAAGAAATGGCACGCTCTATGTTAAATGAATACAAAATTCCTAAGTATTTTTGGGCCGAGGCAGTTAATACTGTTTGCTATGTAATGAACCGTGTTTTTATAAGATATCACTTAAATAAAACTCCTTATGAGCTATGGAATGGTAGAAAGACCAACATTTCTTACTTTCATATTTTTGGATGTAAATATTTCATTTTGAATGATAAAGATGATTTGAAAAAATTTGACTCTAAATTCGATGAAAGAATATTTCGTAGATATGCTACTAATAGTAAAGCGTATAGAATATATAACAAAAGAACTATGACATTAGTTGAGTCGATTCATATTATTTTTGATGAAGCTAAAAATTTTTCTTCTAAGATTCTTGTTAACGATATAAGAAAAGAAATGGAAGAAATGCAAATCAATGAAGACAAATATATAAACACCAAGACTGATGATGAACACATCGACCTACCAAAATAGTGGAAAACATCGAAGGATCATCCTATGGATCAAATCATAGGAGAACCTTCACGAGGTGTAAGTACTCGTTCTTCATTTAAAAATATCTGTGATCATATTGCATTTCTTTCACAAGAAGAACCTAAAAATGTAAATGAAGCTTTAGAAGATGAATCTTGGGTAATGGCTATGCAAGACAAATTAAATCAGTTTAAAAGAAATAAAGTTTGTAATTTAGTTCCTAGACCTAAAGATAATACAATCATTGGAACTAAATGGGTTTTTAGAAATAAAAAGGATGAAAATGGTATTATTGTCCGAAACAAGGCTAGGTTAGTCGCACAAGAATATAATCAAGAAGAAGGAATTGATTTTGAAGAAACATATGCACCCATAGCTAGGATGGAAGCAATTCGCATGTTATTAGCATATGTATCATATAAGAATTTTAAACATTTTCAAATGGATATAAAAAGTGCATTATTAAATGGTTTTATAAATGAGGAAGTGTATGTTGAACAACCACCTGGTTTTGAAGATCATATTTATCCAAACCATGTTTTCAAATTAACAAAGGCATTGTATGGTTTAAAACAAGCTTTTCGGGCTTGGTATGAAAGACTAAGTAAATTTCAGTTAGAAAATAGTTTTATTAGAGGAAAAATTGACACAACCTTATTTACTATAACCAATAAAGAAGACATGCTTATTGTGAAAATATACGTAGATGATATCATATTTGGTGCCACTAATGAAATTTTGTGCAAGGAATTTTCTACTTGCATGCAAAAAGAATTTGAGATGAGCATAATGAGAGAGCTCTCATTCTTTCTTGGCTTACAAATTAAGCAAGCAAAGAATGGAACTTTAATCAACCAATCAAAATACATACGTGAGCCGCTCAAGCGCTTCCAAATGGAGATGGAAATGTTTTGGAAACTCTAATGAGTCCCTCAACTAAACTTGACAAAGACGAGTAAGGAAACTGGCAGACACTAAGCTCTATTGAGGTATGATTGGTAGTTTACTTTATTTAACTACAAGTAGGCTTGATATAATGTTTAGTGTATGTATGTGTGCACGTTATCAAGCATGTCCCAAAGAATTTCATTTAATTGCTGTAAAAAGATTATTGAGATATTTGGTTGGCACAATAGATATAGGGTTATGGTATCCTAAATTTACATCTTTTGAAATGATAAGTTATTCTGTTGCGGACTTTGCTGGTTGCACAATAGATCGTAAAAGCACTAGTGGCACATGTCATTTCTTAGGCAAATCACTTCTCTCTTAGTTTTTAAAGAAATAAAATTCTGTAGCTTTATCTACCGCTGAAGCCGAATATGTGGCTATAGGTAGTTGTTGTGCACAAATATTATATATGAAACAACAACTTAATGATTTCAAATTAAAATATGATGGTGTGCCAACTAAGTGTGATAACACAAGTGCTATAAACATATTTAAAAATCCTATTGTGCATTCACGAACAAAACATATAGAAATTCGTCATCATTTTCTTCGTGATTATATTAAAAAAGGTGATATATTCTTGGAATTTGCGAGTATTAGTGAACAATTGGCAAATATCTTTACTAAACCTCTTAATGAATATTGTTTTATCATTATTAGACGAGAATTGGGATTGATGCATGTTCGTTAAGTTGTTTAATTCTGATTCATAAAGTATTTCCAAAATTAACTTGGTTCAATGTCAATTGATGCATGTTCAATATCAATTGTCGGATGCCTGTTTATGAAGTGATTGATGTATGGTCAATATAAATTGACTTAATTATTATGTGAATAGCCTTAAAATATTAAGCCCAAATTTTAAAAGAAGTTCTTAAAAAGAATTGTAGAAAGCTACTGGAAAACAAAAACAAGCACTGTTCAGTCGACTGAGGCACCTTTTTCAGTCGACCTTTTTCAGTCGACCGAACCACTTTTTCGAAGTTCAGTCTACCGAACATACCAGTTCAGTCGACCGAACGACAGGGTTTTTTGAAAAACTGCACAGCTGAACGGTTTATGTTCTGCATTTTCTATTTTAACACCTCTCGGCTTCTCTTTCTAGGGCCTGAAATTTACTTCCTTTTCCTCTAAAGGCTCTAAGTCAACATCCCTATTTCATCACCACCATTTCACCTCTCTAAAACACTACATTTCTCCTCTCTCTCTCTCTCTCTCTCTCTCTCTCTCTCTCACATCATAGCTCACTCTCTCAAAATCCTAGATTTTCATTTTCTCTCAAATACCTCACAAATGGCACCAAGGGTTAGAAGAGGAAAGGGGAAATCAATTGCTAGAGATGATTCAACTAACGAGGACCAATGGTTCAATTCAAGAAAATCCAAAATCCTCTACAAGCATCATTTACAAGCTCTTGATCCAATTTTTGGTAAGATTCTCAATATGCAATTCATCGATTCCTACTTTCCTCGTATCATTCGTCTTTTTAATCACATTGGTTGGGGGCCCTACATTTTCCATCAACCGAAGGGTATGTACCCTCAAATTACAAAATTATTTTATACAAATCTTGCTCAAGACCTTTCCCCAAACCAAGAGATCGTTACATTCACTTCACCACTTATCTCTATGGAAAAACGTATAAATTTTTCGATAAGGACATAACCAATCTTTTTGGAATGGGAAGAGGAGATTTTAGATGTCCACAAATCTCATCTCAGTCATGGATCATGGCTCATGACTTTACTCCTGAAACTTTTTTACCCTTGGTCATGACTGAAACACCACTCAATTTTGCCATCCTCCTATCCTACTCACAACTCACACTCGAGGCCAAAATCTTGCATCTCATCATTACATATAATGTATTGTCTCGTAGTGGGTCTCACACCTACATTTCTTATCTTGACTGTTTTATCTTATGGTGCCTTTACAAAGAAATACGCATTGACCTTTCATCTCTCATCTGTCAATGAATGCTTGCCAAAGAGAGCTCCAAACGCCATATTCTACCATATGGAGGTTTTCTCACACCTCTATTTGAATCTTTTGGCTTCGCGCCATCTCCTTGTAATTTTCAACCCTTCAAAAATTCTGATTTTCTCACCGCCACCATTGTAGAACAAATGGGTTATAAACTTGAGAATGGATAGTGGGTACCCAAACATCAAAGACAAGCCCCTCAAGTCGTTCAAGATAGTGAAGAGGAAGCTGATGATGCTCCACCTACTTCACCCACAGCACCTCCGCTTGTTTCTACCTCCCCTTATGATGATATTGCTCCTGTTACACACTCCTTCTTAAAGAAATTAGTTCGCTCTTTCTCCAATCGCCTTGACAAGAAGCTTAACAAGCTTGGCTCTCGCATTGCTAAACTTGAAGAGGCTATGGGAGTACCTCCTTCTACAGATGAGGGTGGTGATGATGGTGATGGCGATAAAGATGATTCTAGCCCCACTTTTTGATCATGCCAAAAGGGGAAAAACTATGTGAGCAAAAAGGAAAGCTTTTGCAAAGTATTAGTTTGGAGAGCATTAGAGAATTTTATTATGTTTGGATATTGTACTAATGCTACTCATGCTACTCTTAGTTTGTATTTTTATTGTGTTACACTTTATCATGCTTATTATGCTTAGTTCTTTAATGCTTGAATTTCATTATGCTTGATTTATGCTTATTGTGCTCATGGTTATCTATATGACTTAACCATTTGAATTGAAATGAACTTCATATTTTTAAAATATGTGCATATGGTAAGGGGGAGTTTTTCAACACTTAAACATTATTACTCATGCTTATTGATAGGGGGAGCTTTATTTAAAGCTTTCCTACATTATTTTTGCTATATGTTTGTCATCATCAAAAAAGGGGAGATTTTTGGCCTAACAAACTTATATATCTAAATTGTGCGAATTGAGATTGATTTCAGGACATACATGATTAGCACAATTCAAGATACAAAATAAAAGCCATGACGCAAAAATCTAAAATCAAGATCTTTGGCAACAAGTTTTCATGGAATCAAGACATTAAAGGATTGAAGAATGAAGAACAAGTTGCAATTCTTTTAGGATCCTTTTGTACGTTCATTTTCTCTTGAAATTTTTCTTTGAAGCTCATAAGAATTCTAAAAAGTCATAAAATAATTTTTCTAAATCAAATAGTGATCAAAACCTTTTTGGAAATATTGAATTCTGGTTTTTCACATGTTCAGTCGACTGAAGTTCTATGGCCAGTTGACCGAACAGGCTTCCAAAGATAGGTTTTCAGATTTGCATAAGTTCAGTCGACCGAACCTATAGGTTCAGTCAACCAAAGCTTGGTTCAGTCGACCGAATGAGTTTCTTCAGTCGACCGAACAGGTTTAAATTTTAAAAAATTCTAAAAATGGATACTTTGACATTTCTATATTGAGCCCAACGGCTAGTCAGAAATTGGAGCCAATAAATAAAGGGTTTGAGCCATAGTTTTACTCAGTCAATCCTCTCAAACATTCTCGCTTGTTTACTACATCTTTGCTCTTCAATTCTTCAGTTCTTTATACACATTTTAAGAGAAAAATCATTTAGATTCTCATTGAGCTTCATTGTTCCATTTCTTCAGAAGTGAGTTAGATTTTCATTGTTGTACTTCTTTGCTCATTTGAGGAGCATTCTTTGTACACCCTTATTATTCTTGTTTCATACTTGTGATTGAGAAATGTGATTATCAAAAAGAGGCTAATCCACCTACAAGGATTGAGTTAACTTAAGAAGGGTACATTCTCAAGTAGAGGCTACTCCGCCTAGACTAAGGAGAGAGACTCCTACGCCTATTAAAGGAGAGGTAGTGAAATCCTCATATCGATTGACTTGAGACAAGGACGTAGGCCGTTGCGCCGAACCTTGTAAAAATTGTGGTGTTCTTATCTCTTGCTTTACTTTCTTCATTATCTTGTTTCTTGTTTAACCACACACACACATACTTTTGCATTTGATTACTTGTTCTTTATTTATTCTTATATTTGTGTTTAACTAACAAGAGTTTTAAAGCTAGAAGTTGTAATCTCAACTTTGTTTAAATACATCCTAAAAAAAAGGAATTTTTGTGCACTCAAATATTTGTCTTATAAAAAGTCATAGTGAGAATTAAATCTAGTTTACGAGAAGATTTTGGATAAGTTAACACATTCTTGCAAGTTAAAGTTGAAACTTGCTCTTATATGTTACTAGAAGAGTGTTGTACTTAATTAACAAAAGGTGATTAAAAGTGTACATTCTTCATATCTTAAAACTAAAAGTTTTTGTTCTCTCTATTCACTTTGAAAGAAATAGTGTTGTATCTTAATCTAGAAGTGACATAAAAATTTTATTAAACTTGAAAGCTATAAATTGTTATAGTGTTGTACTTATTTAAACAAGAAGTTTAATATTTGTCTACACTTATTCTTAAACATTTTCAACACAAGATTTTGGTTATAGGTTTAATACAAGTTTACTTGTGAATTAAATAAAGTGATATTTTAAAGGTTATACAGTTGTATTCAATTGTTTTATCTAAAGAAATTTTAAAATACCCAACTCAACCCCCTCTTGGGATTACACACGTAATATCAGCGAACTCCTCGACAGATCCTCTGGTCATTCCCCATACAGCCCGGCGATCTCGTGGGATGAAGGGGAAGAAAGCTGGAAGGAAGGACATAGATCGCTTCTGGGTTTCACTGGCTGTTTACTTGTTCCTGTTCACGGCTGTTTACTTGTTCACTACACTGTACTATTTCTGTTCATACTGATCACTGCGTACTGTATTCACTGCTTACTATTTTCTGCACTGTACTTGCTGCAGGTCCATTGGGATGTCTGGAGGGGAGTAGAGGATCGGGCCGGCACAGACCTAATGCGCAGCTGTGGCATTGCTGCGAGGCGTATTTTTCTAGAGGGTCCATTCGAACGAGAGTATTATCTCGGGGAGCAAGTGGTTCGCAGTCGCTCGACCTTGATCATTTTCGTATACCAGTGGTTCTTCCATTACGCATGCACCGAACCGAGCTTCTAGGCCGGGTCGACTTGCTACTGGAGATGGTGGGGACCCCAATTTTGAAGCTACTAGTACCGGAGGGGGATTATACTGCTTATGCTCAGGCCCATTTACTAGACAGATTAGGTCCTGGCCTTGCTGCCCCTGGTGGCAGGAGGAGGGGACGAGCACCAAAGGATAATGACGCCGGTGCTACGGGAGCTGCTGCTGGTGATGCTGCTGGCGGGCTACGGGCCCAGAGATTCCATGGGATGTCCAAACTGAAGCGTATGGCTTCCCCTTTTCTCTACCAGCCCTTGTTCTGCCAGTGCCAAAGTTCAGGGTTGACATTGGCCAGGTTAGTTTCCTACCTTTCCTTCAGTCACTTGTTCATCTTTATCAGTCTAGTTTTTCTTGAACTGTCCTCTTTTGCAGGTCGATTAGGCTTAGTTAGACCGTACGATGTTGATGGTCACCTGCTTGAGAGTACTACTTCGACAGACAGATGCCTCGATGCGAGCAGCCGGCATTGCTTTTACACCAGTAGTCATTGTGGGTAGCTTCCATGCTCTTTTTAGTTTTATTTCATTTTTCTATCTTTACTTTGTTCTGAGTCTTACTTCTCTCTTGACAGCCTCCAGTTCCTGCTACCAGTATAGTGCCGCCATAGGCTCCGGTTAGGCCTCTTGCTCCATCCCCAGCCCCGGTTCGAGGTCGTGATTCCTGGGTATCTTCTTGGGCTCGTTCCAGAGGATCAGTCTCATCTTCTTGGATCTG
This sequence comes from Heliamphora exappendiculata, assembly GCA_034768845.1. Taxonomy (NCBI): domain Eukaryota; kingdom Viridiplantae; phylum Streptophyta; class Magnoliopsida; order Ericales; family Sarraceniaceae; genus Heliamphora; species Heliamphora exappendiculata. Next base: position 10,963 of record JAOTRH010442599.1, read on the forward strand.
GTCCAGAGTCGTCTCTTCCTCCAGCAGTGATCATTGTGATGACTTTGGTAAACTCTTTGATGATGATAATTCAGAGGAGGCCGGCCCTTCCTCTCGCCGAGTCCGCTCGAGGCACACCTGAGAGAGAGAGAGAGTTGTGATGACTTTGGCAAACTCTTTTATTTATCTTATGTAACATTTTATTTTGATGGGCCTGCGTGCCCCAGTTTGACACATTTATGGGCCTGCGTGCCCCTGTTTACTGTTTTATTGGGCCTGAGTGCCCTTGTTCTTACTCTGATACATTTTATTGCTTTCTGATGTATTTTTGGGCTTTCGTGCCATTTATTACTTCTCATGTTTGTCTTGTTTGCATAACTTTCTTTTATTTTCCCCTCAAGCTGTCTTGGATGCATGATTCAAATGCCACAATTTATACAAATCATACAAACTGTAAACTGACACACACCTGCCATGTTCAAACATTGTGGTCGCCATAATACAACATGGCGGTCGCCACATTCAAGGAGACTGACATGGCGGTTTCTATTTTTAACCTGGCGATCACTTGGTCAAAGGACTGATGTCACTGTACTATACTTTTTATAGTTGGCAGTTGCCATCTCCAAGGTGGCGGTCGCCACGTTGAACGTACCTTTTGCAAAAATTTTGAATTCTTGCCCTTTTCTGCCTTATAAATACATCCCTAGGGGCCCCATTTCCTGCTATTCTCGCTCAAATGGCTAATCTCCTTTCTTCATGGATTGAGACATTTTTCCATATCGAGCGTTTGAACTTTGCTCCTTTTGGTAACAACTCCTTATTTCCTCTCATGACTGTGAAGACTGATGGACCTTTGTTGGAAGCTGCTGCATGGCTATGGGATCCTCAATCCCGTGCCTTTTGGTTTGGGCTTGAAGAGTTATGCCTCACTGTGGAGGAGTTTGCTGCTATCCTGGACTTGGCTCCGTGGAGTCCTGTTATTGTTCCCACTTTCTCCTATTCGGCTCGGTAATGGGTGACGCAACTCTGTGGTCTATTTAAGATGGAGGCTTCTTTTCTGACATCGGGCGACTGCCTTAACATTCCCTGGATCATTGATAGATTCTGTTTTACTGGTGACCTTAGCGACCTTGACTTTCAGTTGCGGCGTCATTATGCTCTTTGCTTCTATCTTCTTGCTCAGTATCTTCTTGTTCCTTCTGATGGGCGAGTTAGCTGTGCCCTTGTTGATATTGCTGGTCAGATGTGGATGGAGAAGTACTTTGTGCCACTTGTCTTAGCCGAGACACTGCTGGGCCTGAATGCTGTTCATCGTGGTAAAGCCACTACTTTTGCTGGCAGTTGTCACGCCCTAAAACCCAGGGTCACGTGAAAATCCACCAAACATCTGTTTTATATAAAAATATAGGTTTTCGTATACTAAAATCTGCCTGTTGAAACCAATGGAATACCCAACAAAGATACATCTCTCATAAAAAAAACATACAGTTCCAATATACATACAGTATTTCGCCTATTGGCGTACAACAACTGCCTTTAGGATCAGGCATAACAAAAAGGAAAACTATAACAGTCTTCCGCCACCACGACTACCACCAAAGCTACTCATGATCATCATCCACATCATCATCTGAAAAAGGTTTTGTACAAAAAATTCCACCCGTGAGCCGAAGCCCAATAAAAATAGACAATACAGCTATAAAGCAAAAAATATGTAATCATATAGAGTGGGAGCGTACTCAACCACAAGCCAAAAGATTTTATGTCATAAAACCCAAAGTTTTCCACAAACCTCCAAAACTATTTTACCTTCACAACTAAGCATTTATACAATGCAAAACACATTTTACAGTTGAAGGAAAACAGTAATCAAAACATCGTTCCCTCACGGAATGTACCATCGTGAAAAAAAAGAAGAAGAATATGATCCTATGTATCGACTCTGAACACAGACAAATGTGACAACTATAGACACCTGTCCATTACTCTAGTCTTGAACCACTTAAGGCCTGCTAGGTAATAACAAGTTCTATACGGAGTACCATAACGATCCACTTAATTTACAGGCGACAACCCGAGGGAACTAAGCACCCAACCGTCTCAATTTACGGGGACTAACCCGAATGATCTGAGCACCTACGCTGCGCACACTTTTGGACTTACATCGAGGGCAACTCGTGCCAAATACACGTCATCCCGGTACATCTAGATAATCTTCTAAAAATCAAACGTAGCATCAACTACAAAACCTTTTCACAAATATACATTATACATGTATATACAGATGCATCCATCGACATGGAGATCAACAAAATATTTTCAAAATATTTTTTACCAAAAGAAGTTATACAACACATATATAAGTAAGAGATCTAATCCATGAAACCATGAAGATCAAACCAAAACATGTAAAAACATATTTTCATGTAAACATTTTAGAAAGTGAGACTCAACACCAAGGGTTAGTTCTGAACCTCCAATAAACACATTTTTTTCAAAAGTTTTCGTAAAAACTCCTTTCCAATCCATCCTTTGCCCAAGCAAACCACCCGAACCATCAAAACTAGCACCAAGCACTCACACAGGGATTCAGTTGACTGGCCTAAGACCCCAGTCGACTGAAAAACTCACTGGAAAAGAAGGGCCAAAACAGAAGGAATTTCAGTTGACTGACCCCTCAGGTCTAGTTAACTGAACTCACCAAAAGATGATCCAGTCAACTGAACTCATGAGTTCACTCGACTGAACTCACCCTAAAAAGGTTTTTGAGCTACGGGTTCACTGGTTTTTTTGCTTCCAAAACTCAAATTGAACCTCCAAACATACATCAAACACTCATTAAACACCATGAAACATCAACGCGCCCAAGCCTCTCACCACAACCTCGAAAAGAAACCCTCAAAAAGCACTTCCATCCACCAAAAATGCCGAAGAACAATTTTAAATCAAAAACCAGATCTAAAACATAAATCACCTTTCGATGCATTTTGAAACGGTGAAACAGCACAAGATTACATATAGTACCCTTATACAGCAGTAGAATTTGAGATCCTACCTCGTTGGGTTAAAATCTAACCCCTCGATCTATGTGCAAATCCAAGTTTCGTCAAAATCAAATTCCGTCCAGATGGATGCGTAGACCACGAAGCCAAAAGCAAGAACCGGCTGTTGGTCCATCAAAAACCAAGGTCCGGGCCCCTAAGAAGTTGGAGAAAAGGCAGAGAGAAAAAGGAGGAAACTTAGGAGTTAAGTTTTGAAAATATCTTTTAAAAATATCTAACTCTAGATATTTAAAGACCTCAAAAATATCTTCTTCTTTTTTTAAATTTGCACCATAACTCCTAGCGGCCGTCTAGACCAACCCCGTATGCTTAAAATAACCAAAACATGTATCAAAACTCATATAGGCATATCAAAGCGAAGAATGCTAAAAAGGCGTTAAAACACCTAACATGCATATATATCAAAAAAATCAAATGGTATTGGGTCTCACAACTCTCCCCCCTTAAGGAATTTCGCCCCCGAAATTCACTACAAGGTCACGAGGTAAACGACTCTGGGTATCTAGCACGAACCCCAGACTCAAGCTCCCAAGTCGCTTCTTCAACCCTATGATGAAGCCACTAAACTTTGACATAAGCAATCGTTCTCCCCCACAACACCTGTTCCTTCGTATCCAGAATCTGCACAGGACGCTCTTTGTATGTCACATCCTCATCAACTCGTAACTCAGTCCAAACTAACACATGAGATGGGTCCTGCTCGTACCTCCGAAGCATAGAAACGTGAAAGTCATTGTGCACGGATGCTAACTGAGGCGGCAAAGCCAGACGGTATGCTACCATCCCAATCCTTTTCAGGATCTCAAATGGTCTAATAAAACGTGGTGATAGCTTCCCGCTATGACCAAATCTCATCAACCCTCTACGAGGCAAGACCTTCAAAAACACATGATCCCCAACAGTAAAAACTTTAACGGTCTCCTCCTCCGATCAAGATAACTCTTATGGCGGCTCTGAGCTGTCACAAGTCACTAACGAATCACTGTAATCACCTCTGTCATTTCCCGCACCAAGTCGGGTCCCAAAATAGCAGTCTCTCCCACCTCTGTCCAATAAACAGGCGATCTACACAGCCTACCATACAAAGCCCCATTTGGTGCCATCCCAATACTGGACTGATAGCTGTTGTTGTATGCAAACTCTGCCAATGATAGACAATCCTCTCAAGAACCCCGAAAATCAAGCACACATGCCCTCAGCATGTCCTCCAAAATTTGAATGGTCCTCTCAGACTGACCGTCGGTCCGAGGATGAAAAGTTATACTAAAATTCAAGCTCGTCCCCAAAGCCACCTGAAGACTCTACCAAAAATGTGATGTAAAACGCAGGTCTCGATCAGAAACGATAGTCACGGGTACTCCATGTAGTCGGACTATCTCCTGAATGTACAATTTGCTCAGTCGATCCACTGAATCCCTTACCCGAATGGGATGAAAATGTGCTGACTTCGTCAATCTATCGACCATAATCCATACTGCATCATGTCCCTTCGACGAGCGTGGAAGTCCTGATACAAAATCCATAATGACATTCTCCCAATTCCACTCAGATACAGGCAACAGCTGCAACAATCTTGCAGGTCTCTGATGTTTCACCTTTACTTGCTGACAAGTAAAGCATCGAGAAACGAATCGGGGCACATCCCTCTTCATTCTCGTCCACTAAAACTGACGGTGTAGATCGTGATACATCTTCGTGCCCCCTGATGCACGGTAAGACGCGAGTGATGAAACTCATGTAGCACCTCAGCACAACACGACTCCAGCACAAACAATTGCCCTAACAACCTCAGACTTTGATCTGAACTCACCACCCATCCTGCTGTATTTGACCCATTGGTGATGCGGTCCCGGATCATCTGAGCCTCTAACACGTGTGCAACCAATGTGGGTTGTGAAGCAACTGAATATAAGGTTGCACCTCTGGCTATCTCCCCAAGACACAAATCAAACTCCCTAATATTCTGAAGCATGTCCCACTCTCGCATAGCCACAGAAGCTAACGAACCGTGAGATCTCCTACTGAGTGCATCAGCTAAGATGTTTGCCTTACCCGGATGGTACTGCAAATTGAAGTCGTAGTCTTCCAACAACTCCATCCATCGTCGTTGGCGAAGATTTAAGTCCTTATGTGAAAACAAGTACTTTAGGCTTTTGTGATCAAAGAAGACCTTAAAATGCTTACCATAAAGATAATGATGCCATGTCTTCAAGGCAAGGACCACGGCTGCCAACTCCAGATCATGTGTTGGGTAGTTCCTCTCGTGTGTTTTCAACTGTCGGGATCCATACGCTACAACCTTGCCTTCTTGCATCAGAACGCAACCCAAACCCTCATGTGAAGCGTCGTAGTACACTATGTAACCCAAACCCCGCTCAAGAATGATCAGCACTGGCGCACTGGTCAATCTCCTCTTCAGCTCCTGAAAAGTTGACTCACAAGACTCACTCCATATAAGCACGATTCCCTTCCGCGTTAAACGCATCATCCGTGCTGCGAGCCTAGAGAAGTCCTTCACGAACCGCCAATAATAGCCTGCCAAACCTAGAAAACTACGGATCTCAAAAAAATTCTTCAGCCGCTGCCAATCCGTCACTGTATCAGCCTTCATCGAGTCCATTGATACCCCATCCTTTGACACCACGTGTCCAAGGAATCTCACCTTCGTCATCCAAAACTCACACTTCTCGAACTTTGCATACAAACGATGTTCTCTCAGAAGTTGTAGGACAACATGCAGATGCTCCTCGTGCATCTCCCACGTGGGTGAATAAATAAGAATGTCATCCACAAACACAACTACAAAATTGTCTAAATAAGGGTGGAAGATACGGTTCATCAGACCCATAAACGTAGCAGGCGCGTTCGTCAAACCGAACGGCATAACCAGAAACTCGTAGTGACCATAGCGAGTCCGAAAAGCGGTCTTCGCAATATCCTCATCCCTAATCCGCAGCTGGTGATACCCTGACCTCAAGTCAATCGTTGAAAAGCTGTGCGACCCCTCAACTGATCAAACAAGTCATCAATCCTAGGCATAGGATACTTATTCTTCACTATTACCTGGTTTAACTTCTTGTAGTCTATACACAATCTCAATGAACCATCTTTCTTCTTTGCAAAGAGCGCTGGAGCTCCCCACGGCGATGTACTCGGCCGTAAAAACCCTTTATCTAGCAATTCCTACAACTGCACCTTGAGTTCTCTCAACTCGGCCGGTGCAAAACGATACGATGGCATAGAGATAAGAGCAGCTCCTAGAACAAGGTCAATAGAGAACTCCGCATCTCGACTCGGTGGCAACTCAAACAAATCGTCAGGAAAGACGTCCGGATAGTCGCACACGACATGGGGTAACACTCCTCGAACCCCAACCGGCTCATCCAACCTGAGAGTAGAAAAGAGGAAACCCAAGTTCCCTCGAACCCGAACCACACCGGGAATAGACACCAAGCCCTCATCCCTATCGCCCACAAAGTAAAAGCAATCACCCCCTAGCATACAAATCGACACTCTTCGTCGCTCACAATCTATATAGGCATGGTAGGTAGTCAGTCAGTCCATCCCTAGGATGACATAAAACGTGGTCATGTCCAAAATGATAAAATCAAACTCTAAACAACGACCGACGACCTCCAGCACACAGGATCTACAAACAAGGCTCAGCGTTACACTCTCACTAACTGGGGTCTCCACATACATAGCACTACCCAACCCCAAAGTAGATACAAAAGCAGATGATATAAACGAATGTGATATTCCTGTGTCGATGAGGACACTGGCCCATAATCTAAAGACTAGAAGAGTACCTCTGATCATGGCTGGTGTAACGGCAGCATTAGACGCCATTGGTGCTTTGGAAGCACTACGATCAGCAATAATATAAGCGTTGGCCTGTGGCAGTCTAGTTTTCCATCATAACCCTGAGTCGATGGCTGCCTCACCGACTGCGCTAAAGCACCTCCTTCAACAAACCTAGATGTCTGAGCCCTAAGCTGCTACGGAGCCTGTCGTCTGTACAGATGAAGCAACTGATGCTCCTATCGCGCCCTGGGCATTTCCCTCTCTGGGACACTGTCTGTAAAAGTGCCCGAACTGACCACACCCAAAACAGATAGGTGGGTCTCTCGTCTATGACTGGACTGGCACCGAACTTTGAGTCTGGTCCTTCTTTGGGCACTCAACTGAACGATGTCTTGGCTGTCCGCAGCGATAACACATCAATCCTCTCAGTTCGGGAATTCCTGTCGAAGCCACAGAAGGTGTAGGTGCAGACGACTATGGCTGATATGATCCAGCAAAATGAGAACTAGTTTCAGATGACCTCTGGTGCTTGTTCCTGTCCCCTAAGACTGTGTATCTCCACTGCCCTACTGGTTCTTACCCTCTCTAACCCTGTGGCTGTTCGGCAATGAGTTCTCTACCCGGATAGTAGCTTCCACCATCTTGATGTACACCTCCACATCCAGAGCTGCAACTTTATCCTTGATAGCGGGTCGGAGTCCCCTCTCAAACCTCCGAGTACGCAACTCCTCTATCGATACCATCTCTGATGCAAAGTGTGATAGATTCGCGAATTTGGCCTCATACTGAACCACAGAAAGGTTCCCCTGAACAAGAGAGGGGAACTCCTCTCGGTAAGTATCCCTTGAAGACCTCAGGAAATACTTCTCCAACAAGACTCTTGTAAAAGCAGCCCGCGTGTCATCTACAGTGGTCTTGGTGAACTTCCACCACTCTCTAGCATCTTCCCGCAGTTGGAACGTTGCCAACTTTACGCGCAGAGCATCCTCCTCGATATCCAGCGTATTGAAGATCGTCATGGTCACTTCTAACCACTCAGTATCAACTTTGGGGTCCGGCTCCCCAGAAAAGGTCGGAGGATCCAACCACCAAAACTCCCTCATAGCTACAGAAGCCCTTTGCTCAAGAACCCGCACACTAGCCCTGGCAGCTTTAGCCATAGCTCTCATAGTAGTTAACATCTCCTGAACGACATCAGCGCCGCCAACATCAGTACCACTCACTTGTTCCTGTGGGGCATGAATATTTTCTTCTTCTGGAACCTAAACATAAGCACATCATTGGCCACGACCCCGTCCCCGCACTCCCCGTGTGGACATAATTCTATAGGAAGCAATATAACATGATAAGAATTCCTACAACATGTTACTACGTAACATAAACACATAATCATGCTATCACATAGCCATATAAGATCATGTTAAACACATCTCACACACCGAGGAGAATCAACAAGACGGACTTATCACTTTGGATAACTTATTCAGATTCCCTACTAAAAAACATGTCGGCCAATTGCGTTTCTAACTTGGCTTCCAAATCTGTTATTCCAAACGCCCTAAGGAAAGACTCGTCAATCCTGAGGCTCAACCTCCATACCCACATATACACAACTGTCATGCTCAGAATGCTATCAACGTGTTATAAAACAACGTTTAAACACGTGCAAGCAAGCATACACTATCAACCTCATCAGGTGATAAACCCTTTTTTCCCATGGCTCTTAGGTATTCAAATCCAGAGTTCTGATACCAAGTTGTCACGCCCCAAAACCCGGGGTAATATGAAATCCACCAAACATCCCTTTTATATAAAAATATAGGTTTTCATATACTAAAATCTGCCTGTTGAAACCAATCGAATACCCAACAAAGATACATCTCTCATAAAGAAAAATATACAGTTCTAACATGCATACAGTATATCGCCTTATGGCGTACAACAACTGCCTTTAAGATCAGGCATACCAAAAAGAAAAACTATAACAGTCTTCCGCCACCACAAGCACCACCAGAGCTACTCATGATCATCATCCACATCATCACCTGAAAAAGGTTTTGTACAAAAAATCTCACCTGTAAATCGAAACCCAATAGAAACAGACAATACAACTATAAAGCAGGAAATATGCAATCATATAGAGTGGGAGTGTACTCAACCACAAGCCAAAAGGTTTTACGTAATAAAACCCCAAGTTTGCCACAAACCTCCAAAACATTTTTCCTTCACAACTAAGCATTTATACAATGCAAAACACATTTTACAGTTGAAGGAAAACAGTAATCAAAATATTGTTCCCTCACGAAGTGTACCATCGTGGAAAAAACGAAGAAGAATATGATCTTATGTACCGACTCTGTCACAAAGACAAAGGTGAAAACTATAGACTCCTGTCCATTACCCTAGTTCTGAACCACTTAAGGCCTGCTAGGTAATGACAAGTTCTATACGGAGTAGTATAACATTCCACTTAATTTACGGGCGACAACCCGAGGGAACTAAGCACCCAACCGTCTCAATTAATGGGGACTAACCCAAAGGACCTGAGTACCTAGGCTGCGACGTTTTCAGACTTACACCGAGGGTAACCGTGCTAAATACACGTCATCCCGGTACATCTAGATAATCTTCTAAAAATCGAACTGTAGCATCAACTACAAAATCTTTTCACAAATATACAATATACATGTATACAGATCCATCCATCGACATGGAGATCAACAAAATATTTCTAAAATATTTTTTTCCCAAAAGCAGTTATACAACATATGTATAAGCAAGAGATCTAATCCATGAAACCATGGAGATCAAACCAAAACATGTAAAAATATATTTTCATGCAAACATTTTAGAAAGTGAGACTCAACCCCAAGGGTTAGCTCCAAACCTCCAATAAACATGTTTTTGCCAAATGTTTTCGTAAAAACTCCTTTGCAATCCATCCTTTGCCCAAGCAAACCACCCGAACCATCAAAACCAACACCAAGCACTCACACGGGGATTTAGTCGCCTGGCCTAAGCCCTCAGTTGACTGAAAAACTCATTGGAAAAGAAGGGCTAAAACAGAAGGAATTTCAGTCGATTGACCCCCCATGTCCAATCGGCTGAACTCACCAAAAGATGATCCAGTCGACTAAACTCACCCTAAAAATGTTTTTGAGCTATGTGTTCACTGGTTTTTTTTGCTTCCAAAACTCAAATCGAACCTCCAAACATCCGTCAAACACTCATTAAACACCCTCAAACATCAACACGCCCAAGCCTCACACGACAACCTCGAAAAGAAACCCTCAAAACGCACTTCCATCCACCGAAAACGTTGAAGAACAATTTTAAATAAAAAACCAGATCTAAAACACAAATCACCTTTTCATGGGTTTTAAAATGGTGAAACAGCACAAGATTACATATAGTACCCATATGCAGCAGTATAATATGAGATCCTACCTTGTTGGGTCAAAACCTGATGCTCGATCTACGTGTAAATCCAAACTTTATCGAAATCAAATTTCGTTCGAATGGATGCGTAGACCACGAAGCCAAAAGCAAGAATCGGCTATTGGTCCATCAAAAACCAAGCCCCGGGCCCCCGGGAAGATAGAGAGAAAGCAGAGAGAAAAAGGAGAAAACTTAGGAGTTAAATTTTGAAAATATCTTTTGAAAATATCAAACTCCAGATATTTATAGACCTCCAAAATATCTTTTTTTATGAAATTCGCATCGTAACTCCCCACGGCCCTCGGGACCAACCCCGCATGCTTAAAATAACCAAAATATGCATCAAAACTCATATAGGCATATCAAAGAAAAGAATGCTAAAAAGGCGTCAAAACACCTAGCATGCATATATATCAAAAAAATCAAACGGTACAGGGTTTCACAGCAGTCCTCTGCTTCTTCAAGTAAGCTCAAAACCTCTTTCTTTATCAAAGCTTTCTGCCAGGCCTTTCCCTTACTGATCTAACTTTCACTATAGATCTGGCTTATGGAGAAAGTGAATATTGTACAGAAGCCAACTATTGATAGACACAGTGCTGCAGCTTTCCTATATCGCCCCTATTATCAGATATGTGACACCGAAGAAACCTAGAGGCAGTACCTTTCATCCTCGACTAGCCCAGATACTACTTGGCAGTGCCCGTGGTGGCAGATCCCTGCTATGACCTTGACTACCATGGATTACCCTGGTGTTTTGCTTGTTGGTCTGCGTCAGACTACTTTTTATTATCCTCATAGGATCATGCGGCAGTTTGGTCACAGTCAGATCACCACTCACAATATCCGAGGCCGTTTATCTTCATCTGTACTGCGGGCCCCGTTTATGGCATTGTATCAGGAGGCCTAGCCATCCCTCTCAGTGATGGAGATGTAGGAGCTGCAATGTCCCGAGCTTTCTACTGAGTACAAGACGTGGCTGACACAAGACAGGGAGAAAAAGGATAAAGAAGAGGCGAAACAGGCAGTGAAAAGGAGAAAGATTTGAGGCCTCTTGCTTTGTTTTAAAATTTTCATAGACTTCATCTTTATTTTGTAGAGTTTGGGACTTGCGTACCCTTCCTTTTATTTTTTAAAAACTTCGTAACTCTGATCAAAGTAACGAAAACTCCCACTTTATGTTTTAGACGGTTCAAATTTATCTAAAGTTTTTATTCTCAAAATTTCAAAAATTAATTTTCATTGGTCTTGCTTAGATCAAAAGATGGTTAAAAACGAAGAATGCGGCAAAACTTCTTAAAAGAAGCTTCCTACGTCTCCAAAAAAGATGGAATCAGGCCATAATGTAGTTCGGGTTCAGTTTTCACTTGGGTATTGACGTTGTCCTTTTTGTGATGCCCTAACTTTTGCCAAGGTCGCCATTTTGGGTTTTCGGCCTTGTGGGCAACTCTAACTTTTTCCTAAGTTTCTTTTTTGATTTTCAACTCAGCGAATTTTTATTTTCTCTTTATTTTTACCTCAAGAATAGTACTTTTTGAGCTGATCGAGGTTAACTGGAGTGGAGAACACATTTCTATCCAAATCCATAATAATTACTGCACCACCGGTCATGATGATTTTGATGAAAAACAGTTCGGAAGAGTTTGGCTTGAACTTGCCTCTTGCGTCAAAGATAGGAGTTCTGATTTCCTTAAGAACTAAATCTCCTTCTCTAAGGTCCCGGGTCTTGACCTTCTTGTTGAATGCTCGAGCTATCCTCCTTTGATACCATTGTACATAAAATAGTGCCTGCAGTCTTCTTTCATCAAAAAAGAGCAACTCCTCCATCCGGTTCCTTTGTCATTCTGCTACCGAGATATCGGCTTCGACTATTACTCTTAGTGAAGGAATTTCCACCTCAATGGGAAGCATGACTTCCATCCCGTACACTAAAGAGTGTGGCATAGTTCCTGTTGATGTTTTGATCGACAACCTGTATCCCCAAAGTGCAAATGGTAGATGTTCCGGCCAATCCTTGTGTGAGTTGATCGTCTTTTGCATAATTTTTTTGATATTCTTGTTTGTTGCCTCAACTGCTCCATCGCTCTACGGCTAATATGGTAAGGACTTGTGGGCTATTATTCGGTATTCCTAAAAAAGATCCAAGGCTTTCCCTTAGAAATGTGAACTGTTGTCTGAGAAGACCTCATGTGGGACTCCGTATCGGCAGATGATGTTCTGCTTGATGAACTTGGCAACATGAGAGGCTTTTAATACTGAGTAGGAAGCGGCTTCTACCCACTTAGTAAAGTAATCAATGGCCACTAAGATGAACTCATGTCCATTTGACGCATTCGGTGTCACCTTGCCGATCACATCGATGCCCCATACTAAGAATGGCCACGGTGACGTCAGGTTATACAGCTGAGATGGGGGAACGTGCATAAGATTTGCGTGAATATGACACTTATGACATTTCTGTACGAACTGTATGCAGTTTGTCTCCATTGTCATCCAAAAGTATCCTTGTCGTAGGATTTTCTTAGCTAACATGTTTCTACTCATGTGCGGCCCACAGACTCCCGCGTGTATCTCTTTCATCAACTCTTGTCATTCTTCAATGTTGACACATAGCTTATTGACCCCATAATGCCCTCGTTTGTACAGTCTCCCACCACAAATGACAAACTATACGGATAGTCTTCGTATTGCCCTTTTATCCTTTTTGCTATAAAACTTAGGGTATTCTCCTTTCTCCATAAAATTCTGAATATTAGTATCATGGAAAGTCGTCAGTGCTTTCTTCGATTGCGGTCGTTAACTCATATACCGGCTTTCTTTTTCATTCAATTATCAAAGGCCACATTCGGACCCCAGTTGGTATGTCAATCATGGATGCTATGGTGGCCAGTGCATTGGCGAACTTCTTCTGTAGTCTCAGAACATGTGTAAAGATCACTTATTCAAAGCACGATATTAGCTTCTCTAGTTCTTGATGACAGAAACTCAAGGTTAAGTCCCTGACCTTCCATTCTCCTCTTTCTTGTGAAACTACCAATGCTAAATCTTTGATGACTTCCAGTTTCCTTGCCCCTAGTTCTAATGCTACCTTCAATCCAACTAAACATGCTTCATAATCAGCCTAATTGTTGGTGACTTCAAAATTGAGCTTCAGAGACAACAGAACGTGTGAATCGTCAGGAGTGACAAGAAGGACTCCTATTCCATAGCCGAATTGATTGGATGCTCCATCAAAATATAGAGTCCACTTGTCATCCCCAACTTTCATCAGTTGTTCGTCAGGAAACTGAAACTCTGTGTCTTCATCTCCTTCAACTGGTTAACCGGCCAGAAATTCTGTCATTGCCCTACCCTTGACTACCTTCAGGTGACGTATTGGAAATCAAATTCAGATAATAACAGCAACCATCAGGCCATCCTTCCTGTCAATGCTTGCTTTTCAAATAGATACTTCAACAGGTCCATCCGGGAGATGATATTCACTGTGAAAGAAAACATGTAGTGCCTCAATTTTTGAGAAGCCCAAACTAAGGCCCAACATGTCTTCTCCGGTGGTGTGTATCATATTTTTTATCATGTCATCTTCTTACTTAGGTAGTAGAGGGCTTTTTCGATTCCAGTTTCACCTTCTTGTGCTAGCATGCATCCCATAGCTGAATCAGTTACTGATAAATAGAGGATCAGTGACCTGTCAGGTTCAGGAGGAGCTAGAATAGGTGAATTTTGTAGATACTGTCATACGACATCAAAGGCGTCTTGGCATTTCTGATGAGGAGAATACATCGTCTTAAACTGTATCACAGGTAGTTGTTAGTTTTGCGATGAATCGGCTAATAAATTGTATTTTATCCAAAAAGCCCATGACTTCTCGCTCAATCCTCAGAGGAGGCATTTTTAAGATTGCCTTAATCTTTGAATGATCAACTTCAATGCCTCGTTGCGTGACATAAACCCGAGCATCTTTCCGGAAGTAACTCCAAAGGTGCACTTTTGTGGATTGAGTTGTATCTTATATTTTTGAATCCTTTCAAAGAACTTTCGTAGTGCTATGATGTGACCATCGTGATCCTTTGACTTGACTATCATATCGTTTACGTACACCTCGACCTCCTTATGTATCATGTCATTCAGTAAAGTAGTGGAAGCCCTCTGATAGGTTGCCCCTGCATTATTCAAACCATACGGCATTACACGATAACAATAGGTGCCCTATGGTGTAGTGAAGGTCGTCTTTTCTCTGTCCTCGGGATCCATTAGAATCTGGTTGTATCCGGAGAAGCCATCCTTGGATGACAACAGGGAATGCCCTGATGTACTGTCTACTAAGACATCAATGTGTGGTAGTGAAAAATTATCTTTCGGGCTAGCCTTATTGAGATCCCAAAAATCCACGCAGACTCGGATATGACCGTCCTTCTTAAGCACTATAACAATGTTGGCTACGCATTATGGATACTCGGTTACCATGAGGAATCCTGCATTGATATGTTTAGTAACTTCTTTGATTTTCAAAGCCCATTCTGGTCGGCTCTGTCTTAATTTTTGTTTGACCAGTTTAGCATAAGGGTATAGAGGGATATGGTGTTGGACAATATAGGGATCAATTCTGGGCATGCCCTCGTAAGATCATGCAAACACATCTTTGAATTCTTTTAATAAAGTTATCAATTACTCTTGTTCGACTAAGGATAAAGAAGAACCAACTTGAACATTTTGCGGGTTAGTTTCGTTACCTAGATTTATTGACAAAGTTTCTTCAATTATTGGTTGGGCACGCATTTCTTCTTCTCTTTTTATTAAAATTTTTATTTCTTCGAGGATATTCCCGTCGAATTTAAAATCGTCAGAAAGCGTATGAAATAAATCAAATAAAGCAGAGTAATCAAAAATTTCATTCATTTCATTAAAATCAAAGGGAATTACAAACTCGATAGCAAAAGCAGGGAGAGGTGCACCAACGGACATGCCCTCGACTACAGACTATGTCTCAAACTTGGACTCAGGATAGACAACCTACATATTACAAGACTCGATGGTTTAATTCTTCACATCCTTTGCAGCTGCATTAACGATGAGCTTGGTGCAATCTGCTGGTGCACTGAGACCCATCATGAAACTGTGCGGTTCAGTTATATGCAGTTGAGCCATCTTTTATTTAAAAGTATTCCCAGGTTGTTGCCGTCCAATTTGTCAGCCAAGTCTTCTTCTTGAATTTTCTTCCCTTTTTCTTTCCCTTTCATTGCCTCTTCCTCTTCTGTATCAGACAACTGATGGCCAAAAAAGATCTCTAACCTAGGCAGCTTTTGATTAGTTTCTTCATCAATCCACGGCTCTGGAAAGCCGCAGTATAAAAAATCCTCCCATTCCTTGACGAAGTACCCATTGAGCGTTCCAGTATAATTGGCTTTCTATTCCTTCTTAGGCCCTTCCAAATCTTCTTTCGTTGGCTCATACCCAAGACCAAAATAGTGCAAAGTCAGTAAAACTTGAATAGGTTGTGGGATTCCTTGTTGCTTACGTCTTAATCCCATACCAGGAAAAAATGACATTTTCTCATCATTGTTACTGCCCGCGGGTTGATGTACCTTTCCTCTTCATTCATCAGCGTCTAAATAGCCTGTGCTTCATCAAAACGGAAACCACTGAGTAATACATCGTCTTCACTATGCTGAACTTCCAACATAGTTGTGCCCTCTTCTCCTCCCGGGGGATGAATGTTATCCTCTCCGTGAATAGTCAAAATTGTTCCATTTCTTATCAGTTTTAGTTTCTGATGGAGAGTAGATGGTACGGCCTGGAAACTTGGGTCATGCCCAAGGTTTTCCTAACAACAAGTTGAAAGATGCCGGTACGTCCAGTACATGAAATTCGGCTAACGTTTCCAAAGGCCCTACTAATATTGCAAATGA
Source organism: Heliamphora exappendiculata (assembly GCA_034768845.1). Classification (NCBI taxonomy): domain Eukaryota; kingdom Viridiplantae; phylum Streptophyta; class Magnoliopsida; order Ericales; family Sarraceniaceae; genus Heliamphora; species Heliamphora exappendiculata. Next base: position 27,155 of record JAOTRH010442599.1, read on the forward strand.
CACAAGTCCCAGTACGTCCCTCATTGTGTTGTCATAAGCCCGGACCCTTTGATTGCTCGGTATGAAGTGCTCCGTCTTTAGTCCTAAACAGAGTGATGTTCTGAGTGGGCATACATTTAATACAGACCTGTTATCGATAAGAGTCATAGGAACCCATTTGTTCAGGCACTTGACAGTAATGTGCAGTGGTTTATTATGGCTCCTTCCCTTTGCTGGCAAATCTTTATCGAAAAAATAAATGACTTTTGGTTCCACCAATGACAAAATAAGTCCAACCAGTTGCTCAGGGGTGGAATCTATCGAAATGCTGGCTTTATTTAGAACCTTTAGCACAGCTTGTCTGTGTTTGTGTGAGGCCATTAGTAGCCCCCAAATGCTGATATTAACTTGCGTCTTCTTTAACTGCTTCAGCACCGCATCATCTTCTTCTTCATGTTCTTTTTTCTTTCTTTTTTCACTTGGTTACCCCTTTTTTAGTTGGGCTGGCTTGAAATGTCGCCCGCTTCTGGTCAGATGTTCTATTCTCTCCTCGAGATCCCATAATCCTATTATCGTGTCATTGGTCTATCGCATCTCGTTCACAGGCGGAGGGCTTTTGAATGCCCATAAATCGCCTAAATCTGTGATTGCCATTCTTTCTCTTCTTTCCTCGTCGTCTTCGATGGCCCATGTATTATCAATTTCTTCCCATATATCCTCTTTAATAAAGTCCACCTACTGTTCCTGAGCGGCCCAAAAACTGGTATACTCTTCTCCGTCAGACTTCAGCACAACTCTTACTAGCCAATAGGATTGCATTTCATCTACATATACCTCTTCCTCAAAAAGCTGGGAAAGGGTAACGCCATCGAGCACGTGACCAAACCCATATGGTCGGGTTGGGTAATCCAAAGGCCAATCATCTTCTTCGTTGCGCTCCTCTTCTTCCAGTTGAATAGCTGGAAATGTTGTCTGATACCACTCCCAAGCACCATCATTTCATTTCTCCATCCTGTCTCGGCTGCCTCTAACCACGATAAATGAACATGCTATTCGATCCTTAGTTACAGAAACATAAGGGAGTGGTAGGTATGCTAAACAGATGTGCTGACTGGGTCCTCTGATTCCCTTAAAGACATGTAATTTACCCCAGTTTACCTGGCATGATCTGAGAGTGGGTTAGTGGTGACATTCGGCTTTAGGTTAGCAAATGGTGGAGGGATCACCTTATTGTCGATGAGATTTTGGATCTCATGTCGGAGCCTTAAGCACTTATCAGTTAGCTGTCCGTGGCCGTTGTGGAAGGCACAGTATTGATAAGCATTAAACCTTGGCGGTAGGGGATCAGAAACGGGAATGGGGTCTAGTGGTTTGATGAGCCCCTTCTCAACGAGTCAACTCAAGGCAGTGGATAATGAGATGTTAAGGGGAGTGAAGACCCTCCTCGACCTTTGTTGTTGTTGACCATTGTCTGACTGTTGGGTATTATTGGATTGTTGGGCAGAAGATGATGGGTTCAGCAGGTTTACCTCATTTGAACAAAACACGAGGTTTGTGGTAGCAGATTGGTTTTGGTTATTTGTAGGGAAGGTCCTCCTGGGTTTCTGGCTCGGTTCAGCCTTCTCAACATACCCAAACTGAATCGCATCTTCAATATGAACCCCAACATCAAGCAGCTGCTCGAATGTGGAGAGCGGCTGTGTGATTAGATGGCGTTTCAGGGGAGCTTGTAGATTCATCACTACTATCCTCACTTGCTTTTTCTCAGAGGGTCGGTTTGTCATCTTGGCGGCCTTACCCCTCCATCGGGTCAGGAAGTCAACAAAAGACTCCCAGTTCTCCTGTCGAGTCGTCTCGAGCTCTCGGGTAGTTACGTCAAGTTGGACATTGTAACTATACTGACTGACAAAAGCCATAACTATGTCTTCCTAAGTTTTGGTCTTTGCTACATCAAGGGAGAGGAACCATTTCTGGGCTATCCAAGAGAGAAATCGGTGAAAGAGCTGAGCCTTCAACTGGTCATCAATTCCCATTAGCAACAGGGTACCAACATACATATAGAGATGAATTTTGGGATCTCCAATTCTATCAAATTTTTCCATGTCGGGCATCTTAAACTTATCCGGGAGCTTAGTATCTGGGAATAAATATATTCCTCCCACATCTAGCATATATTTTTTGATCCCTTTGGCCTTTCAAACGACCTTGTCCATCCGGTTGATCTTTTCAATCAATGCAGATTCTCTAGACTGAGCTGTGTTTTCTTCCTCAACTATCACCTGACGAGGGACCCGTGGTGGTGGTGGAACAACTTATGATCCATCGGGAATCTGGTTGTCATCCCAAAAGTCTTCCCCGTTACCGTTTGGGTCAACATGCTGTTCGTTCAGTACTGGTAAACGGGCCTGGATTGCCTGAATCTGTGCTTGGCACTAATTCTAAGCCTGAGTTTGCTGCTCCACAGCCCTCTGTATTTCAACAATAGCTGTCATCAGAGCTATCAAGTTCATCTCATTTTCTGCCATTTTAGTTGACTGTTCAAATACCCTACGAAGTCTGTCTGATCCTAACCTCACCCAAACGTGTGATGACTATACTTTTTTCGACCCAGTGGTAAACTCACAAAGAAAACCTAGATCCCAAAAGCAGAACAACCAGTATCAGACACCTCCCAGGCAAACATTGTAACAACATATGGCAAATATCTCAGATACCCAAAGTAGCAAATCGTGAGCAGATAAACACATAGACTAAAACAATGCCCCTGTCGAGCTCATGTAGCCAGCATAATAACAGGGTGACCCAGAAACCAGAATGATGGCTAAAGAGGGGGAACAACTAGATTTTAGAAGGAAAGTTTACCTTAAATGGGGAAGTGGACAGCACTCCGGTAAGGAAATAATTCTAACTTTCAAGAGGTTGGTTTAATATAGGATTCTAATGAAAAATGGGCAGCATAATGGTAAGAAAAAATGACTAACTCTCATGGGTATGTCAAGAGAAATGAGCCTAAACGAAGGAAGAGAAAACCAACTCGGAAAGAACCCAGAGAAGAGAGAAACTACCCTAAAGGCCATAAAACGAAACACGAGCATGACCTTGAGAAGAAGACTGTGGTGTGAAAACCGAACATGGTGAGGAACAAGGCCCGGGTAAAAGCCCAAAAGAAAAGCTAACCTAATCAACAAGGGACAAAAGAAAAACCCGAGCCGCACCCAAGAAAGAAACTAACTTAATTCGGATAAATATTCCTAACAATAAGCAAACAAAACATACAATAAAGAAAACACATAATCCTAACAGGGTCAATAGTACCTAAAGGAGAGTTCTAAGTCCACTATATGCAAAAGGCCAGTTTTGGTCAATTGAACAGGGTACTTTCTGAATAGATTCTGGTATATACCTCCCATACAGAATATAGTCAAACAGTACGTCCGAACTCTTTTACTGTACCTATGATAGCATATAGTTAGTAAGGGTTGTCCGCCTTCCCAACAATCCCCGAAACGAATGTACGTTCAGGGCATATTTTAGCTTATTTTTGTGTGAGGTTTTTTTTTTAGTATCATAAACCAATAATACTGTTTATTTAAATAATGTCAATATAATTTATTAGCCAATAGTTTAATAAATTATTTTATAAATTCAAAAGACTAAAAAAGTGGAAGTAATGTAATAAAAAGAAAAAAATAAGAGAAGAGTGAGATGAAAATGAAGGAGTAGTTAACATGTAATATTTTTAATTTTTTTTTAGTATCATCAGTTGAAATTGTATTATCAATTTTAAAGAGTAGATTTTAAATGTATGAGCCTATAGTTATTTTAAAAATTATTTTTTAATTTATAATTAGAAAAAAATATTTTTGGATTCAATTTCAAGAACTTGTATTTCACTTGCTCCTAACTACTTTTTTAATATTCTACTAAATCTTAATTTTTAAAATTAATAATTATTTGAACAAATATACCCTCAACACATCTTCTTCCACGTATTCTCCTCCTCATCTGCATCTTCTTCCCGGTAATCTTCTCCTCTTCTGCATCTTTTTCGTTTCTTGCGAGAGCTCTTTTTCCTATTAATTATCGGGAAATCGTCGGAATCTCCCATGTTAAAGAGCTCCACGAGGACATTATTCATTACAATGAACCACACACACACACACACACTCTCTCTCTCTCTCTCTCTCTCTCTCTCTTTTCTCCAGGAGTCCCCGTTGTTTGTTTGCGATCGAGAACGTTTTCTCGCAGGTCCAGCTGAACTCAAGTTCATTTTGGCATATTCCTTTAAAAAATTGGAGTTGTAACCGTTTCTCGATTACTATTGACATTTACATAACAATCATCATTTTATATAATCAAATTTATTCATGAAAAGATAAAATTTTAATCAAAAGATTAAAAAAAATTATTAAAAACAAAAATAAGAAATATAAAATTTGACTTATTAATATATTTTAGCTTATTTTTGTTTTTCTGAACATTTTTTTTTGTTGATAAAAAAATTACTTTTTTAATCGGTCTTGACGGAGAGTCAAAAAGTACTATAATAGTTAACTAAACAATGAATTTTTTTAATACTAAAAACAAAGATAAACAAAATAAAATAAGTAAATAAATAAATATCTCAAACGTGAACAATTATTTTAGGTTGTTGAGGATTTTAGCAAGTAAAACGGTATCATAGTTTTCATCCATCACACGGCAAAGAGATTACATTAAAGGTCAAATGTGATCGCCTAATTTCAACATTGTGGCTACTAGAGTCTATCTACATGTGGTGATTTGATAGAGATCCAAATAAGAAAAAAGAAATTATCCTCGACTAATACGATCGTAGAAAATTAATGATAGAAAAAAAAAATACAAAATAACAAAATACAAATAGCACACCAAATAAAGCGAAGCAAAACAACCGAGAGGAGAGCAAAAAAATTGATGAGAGTGAGAGAGAGAGGAGAGACGTAGTGGTATCACTCCCACTCTCTAACGATTGAGAACAAAAACTTTTACCCGTGGTAAAGAATTACTTAATAAATAGAATTTAGTATATTATGGTCTCGTTTGTTTTGGCGGATTAATAGTCTGTCCGGACTATTAATCTGAAATATAGTCAAATTCGATATTTGTTAAGGTTCCAGACTAGTTGTTTGGACGAATTATCAGTTCGCCATATGTGGGACAACTAGTGAGGAAGGAATGTGTGGAATTAGAAAAAATTAAATTAAGAAGTGAATTTAAAATTTTTTAAAAATAATATAAAATATTAAAATATTAAAATAAATAACATAAAATTTAACTTATTAATTTATTTAAGTTAATTTTAAAATAAATTA
>JAOTRH010442628.1:0-32461 GCA_034768845.1 Heliamphora exappendiculata
AGAATAAAATCAAATCAGAATAAAATCAATTTAATCAATCTAATATTCTAATCAATCTAAATCTAATATTCCAACATAACTTATATACATTAAGTTTCTCTAAATGTAAGATGTCTTGAATATCTTAAATATTTTGTATTAAACGCGAAATTTTTATATTTAAATTGTTCTTAGATTTGTTTTCTCGAGTCTAATATCAAGTTAGAAGTTTTCAAGAGAGAGAACAAACACAATTTAGGGGATCGATATTAAGTCCCAAGTGTTTGTAGATTTATAAGTTTCCTTAAAACTTATTTAGTTAATTATTTGATAAATAACAAATTACAATATACATTGTGCCTAAAAAAAGACTAATTTAGTGTTTTTTTGAAATATACTAAAGTGGCGTGATGAGGGCAGTATAATGATAGTTAAATGACAGCGAAAAACAATAGTTTGACCGATTAGATATGAAAAATATCTTCTTTTTATCTAAATTACAATTAAAAATTATCTTTTTCTAATGAAATAATATTTCTTTTTTTTTTTTGAAAATTCTGCCTTAAACCATCTTTTTTTAGCCTTTTTATTTAATCCAAGCCCCTATTTGGATATCTAAAAATTTTGACTTTTAAAAGAGTTAATTTTTTTTATTTAAAAAAAGTCAAAAAAAAACTAGTTAGAATATTTGGAATAATTTATTTAGAATATTTTTATCTATTTTATTTTTTGTTAAAATATCTAATATATCTATAATTTTTATTTTTTATTTTTTATTTGTTGTGTTTGGGATAATAATACAATACATTTTATATTTTTTTTATAGTAGAGTTAATTTTTTAATTAAAAAAAATTATAATTATTTTATTTTAAAATATTAAAATATTTAGAATATGTATAGATTTTTTCTTGAAAAAGAATTTTAAAAAAATTGTAGATTTTTTAAAAATATCAAACTCTAAAACTTAAAAATTTGACATTTTATAAAAAAAAAAAAGTATGAGTTTAAAAAAGTAAGAGAAACTTATTTGGCTAAAGCGTGACTCTAAGCCTTCAGTACACAACTAAAAAGTGCATTTTAAGTTAAAAAATTTATTTGGCTAAAATGTGACTTTATGCCACACGTATAAAAATAAAAAATTAATTTTTATTTTTATTTTTTAAAACTCTGAAAACAAAAGAAAAAAAAATGATTTTAGATTACGAGTTGCTAACAGGAGAGGGTGTGGTCGGAGATTGTACTGGCAGGTGGAGAGCAACCGGAGGGTTTAGGCAGCATAAGGACCGAAAATTATTAGATACTTTTTAAATATCATGTAAGTAATATTATGTGATATTTTTAATAAATAAATAATTATAATTTATATTATATATTGTGGATTATTTTTTTGTCTTTTAACTACCTAATAAAAATAAATTATTATATTTTTATTATAAAATTTATCATTACCATATTAAATAAGACTATCACATAAATTTAACTCATAAAACTCCGGGATAACCAAATAGTTACTGCAGAAAGAGAGCATTAAAACAAACAAATTTTTTTATTCCTAAATTCTAGTAATTTTGTAAACTGCTACCATTTTAAAAACCAAAAACAAAAATCCATTTGATAATGTTTACGTACAGTTTTCTGTGTTTGTTTATCATAAATTGAAAATATATTTTATTTTAATTTTATTAAAAATAAAAAAATACGTTTATCAAATACATATTTTTGAGTAAAAGTGGTCATTCATGGATAAAAATGTCGACCAAAAATAATTACGAGTATAATAACTAGTAATGGTAGATGAAAGTAATAGTCGATAATTAGGACCCAATTGACAACTAGCTTAAAAATTAATTTTTTTATTTTTTTGTATTTTTTGCCAAAAAATTAAATTGAGTTCAAAATATGTTATTTAGTAAATTAGTCTTTAAACTAGCATTTTTTAAATTGGTTATTTAGATAAAAAGTTAGTCTTTTTACTTTTTGTTCAAAGTAAACAATTTTATCATTCTATATATTTGATATTAACAATTATATTATGTAGTTGGTAGTGTGTTGTAAATAAGTTATAAATAAGATATATTATTATATTATAAAAGTAGTAAAAATTTAAATAGAATATTCATAAAATTTGTATTTTGATTGGATTTTTTTTATTTTTTAGCCAAACGAATAATTTTGATTTTTTTGACATTTTTAATTAAATAAATCAAAAAAAATCAAAATTGTCAACCAATGCCTTAATGTGAAGATGGAGGTGGTGGGAGGTGGTGGTTGGAGATGCTTGGTGAAGATGGAGGTAGTGGGAGAAATGCTTGGTGAAGATGGAGGTGGGTGGTGATTGGAGATGCTGGTTGGGTGTTTTTAATTAAATGTGGTGACTAAAAGTATTTGTTAATAATGGTAGTAAGAGGTTAAAAATGTCAGAAATAAAGAGAGAGAGAGAGAGTGTGAAAAGTTTTTACAAAATAAGTAAAAATATATTTTTTTCGTTTACATGATTTGGTACATTTTAAAAATCATTTACAATTTTACTAAAAACAAAAAATATTATAAAATATTGTTTCTATTTATAATTTACACTATTCTTATAAAATAAAATAAAAAAACTGGTCCCCTCGCCGGCCTACCCCGCCAGCACAAATCCCTCCCTAGTTCAGTGGCTCCGTATCCGGCCGCATTAGCTCCTCTGCCACTGATTTGAGCTACGAGATTAAATTTTGGTAGCTTTTCTACGCTTTATGGAGAAAAATAATAATTTAAGATTTATACAAAAAAAAAAACTTTTTAAAAAAAAACAAAATCGATTTTGAACAAAAAATGGTCCAAAGTTTTTAACAGTGAGAATTTACTGTTACCGAGTGAGATCCGGTCCTCCTTCAACTAAACCGGTTTAAAAATTTAGGTGACCCAATTAAATCCACAAAATTTCACCTAACTCTGAACAACACTGTTGAGATTTCATCCATGCTCATTAATTTGATTTTTTTTGTAAATCTTTTAAAGAAAAAAATCCACAATTTAATGACAAATTATTAATGGCTTGTTTGGGATAACTTTTAAGCCAATTTTTTTTTTAAAAAAAAAAATCGATTTTTAAACTGTACTATTTAGCTACAAAAAATAGTTAACTAACTTTTTTTCCATCTCTTAATCCAAGAGAAAATGCAATACATATCCTAAATACCTTAACACTTTTTAAAATAAAATTACTATAATACACTTACTTTAAATAGCCAACCATATTCACAAAAATAAAATAAAAAATCGATGCCAATATGCAAAAACACTACAACTTACAATTTAAAAGTAAAGACATTTTAAATATTTTAATAAAAAACAAAAAAATTTAAAAAATGACTATAAAAAATTATCCCAAATAATTTAATTTTTTAAAATTTTTTTTTAAAAAAAGTTAAATCTCTTAAAAGTCAAACTTTTTAAACATTCCAACCAATCACTAAATACTTTCGAAGTATTATAGCCAAGATGACAAGTGTTACTATCCGTACATAAAAACGCTCAATGTGCGTTAAGTAATCACTCTTATCTTTCACATGCATAACAAAGATGAGTAAATATTATTATATCCAAAATATTTGTCATTATGTCATTAAATAAAAACTTATAGATAATGCCACGTATAGAAATGGCAATGAGGCAGAACGGGTCGGAGATTAGCTCCTCCATCCTCGTTCCTATCTCCATCCCCTATTTGAACGGGACAAAAATGAAAAAAAAATATCGAGGAACGGAGTGAGGATATTTTGAGGATAGTTTTTAAGGTTTAAAAGAGTTATAAATAATATAATAAATAAAAAATAATAGTTGATGAACCAATATAACTAAAATTACAAAATGTAAGAAATAGAAAAAATAAATTAGAAATAAATACAATAATTTAATATTTTAAACTTGTTATATTTATAAAATATTTATTTTATGTAATCGATAACATGACGAAAAAAAAAGAACATGAAGAGCAAATACTGTTTCTATCCCATTTGTTATTAAGAACGAGAAAAATTCGTATAAAACAAAACAAAAATATACACAAACAAGATGAAATTTGAAAAATTATCATCCCTAATCACATAGTGGGCAACCATCTAATTTTACAATGAAAATCCAGCCTTTAAGAGTAGCTGACATTTTGTGAGGAATATTAAGACTTCCAACAGTTTCATGTTTTCTTTCTTTTACTCACTTGAATAATAAAGTGGCATTTTGTGAATAGTGAGTGAGTGATATTAAAGTGTTTCAACAGTTCCTTGTTTCGTGCTTTTTATAGGTGGCGACAATATCGCGGTCCGAACGGTTAGTTGGTCTGATTGCCCTCAAATACAGTTTCAGATTTTCTGAAACTGTATTTGAAAGATACCAACTAACTTAACTGTGTATGACCTGACCTGGCTGCCAAGAAGTATCACTTCCGAGTTTACTCCACTTAAGTTCTTAATTTATGTTTGGTTTAATTTTTTTAACAGATTTTTTGCTTAAATTTTTTTTTTGAAAAGTTCATTTATTTGATTTCAATTGCCTTTTTTGTACATATTATTATATCTATTTTTCTACAAAAAAATGTCAAAAAGCAAAAAAGCTTATAGAAAAAAATAGTTCAAACACAAGCTTACTTTTAAAAAAAATTAGTGAAATTTTGTTTTAAAAAAAATTTAAAGTTTGATTTTTTAATTTTTGAGTTAAAATTAAAAAAATCAAAAAGTCAAATTTGAAAATTCAAGGGCTTTTAGGAGGTGTTTGGTAAAGTTATTGTTGCTTTTAGCTTTTGCTATTAGTTTTAGTAATAAATTACAAATTTTTTTAAATACTTACAATTTTTGTTATAATTTATAGTTATTTTTTTTTTTATTTCACCTACAAGTTACAATCTTTACTAAAAAATCACAACATGTGCTACAACTTATAACTATTTTTTTTTCTATTTCAGTTATAAGTTTTAATTTTTACCAAACTCTCACGACTTCTATTACACGTTACAATCTATAAGCTACTAGCTTTCAGCAACACCAAACAACACCTTATTATTTTTACTTTTATAATTTTATATATTTTTAAAAATTATTATAACTTTTACTATACACGTCAATTTTTTTTATAAAAATTATATTTTAAAAATTTACTCATCAAAATCCATGAAACAGCATCCATATTGATTGTAAAATTATGTAAAAAAAATAAAAATTATAATAAATTTTTTTATTTAAGATCAAGTTTTTTGGCTTATTATGTGTTGGCTTCAAATCACTCATTTAATTTACTTATTCAGGTTAAAGCGATTTTAAACAAAAAATTTAACTTCAAGTTAAGTTGTCCAACAAGACTTTGATGTGAACTCTTTATAGATAATTTATACAAAATTTAATTTAAACTTTAATTGAAGTCTACTTGTACATATTGGAATTTGTCTCCATAATTAGTCGAGATTTTTATATAAATAATTTATGTATTTATATTTACAAAATAAATAATTTAAATCACCCAAATAAAAATCTCTAGTTACCTCGAAAGCCATCCCAGAATTTTGTCCAGAGTTTTGTTTTGCTTCGGTTTTCTGATTTAAAACTAAAATAATTAAAAGGGCTTATTTGAAAATTGAGAATCTTTAGTCTTTTAGCATTTTTACCTTTTTTCATAAAGTAATTTTAAATACATTTTTAAAAAAACATAATATTTTTTTATTATACATATCCAATTTTTAGAAAAATTAAAATTTTAAAATCTATTTGCCAAAATCTATCAAACAAAATTTATATTAAATATAAAATTATGTAAAAATAAAACTTAAAAATATATAACAATTTTTTTTTCTAATTTTAAGCTTTTCTAGCTTATTAAAGCTATTTTAAGTTAAATTTTTTGACTTATTTTTTTTTTGACTTTAAGCTAAACAAATGAATTTGTACTTATTTGACTTAAAACAACTTTAAACAAAAAAACATGACTTAAAGCTAAATTGACAAAAGAAACCTTGTTTTATTGGTATCACTTTATATTTCATTAATAGAAATTTGTATCTTTCGTGGATATGAAAATATATATATATACTTAACAAATCTAGATTGTTTTGATGCTTGGGTAATAATAGAATGTTTAAAATTTGGGCTCGTTTGATAATTCAGACCGGATTAGATTGGATTAGTAGTGAGGTGAAATTAATTTTTTTGTATTTGAATTGAGTATGATTAAATAACATACTAAATAATGATTTACTTTTATATTAAGTTAATTTATTTTAAAATTAACTTAAATAAATTAATAAGTTAAATTTTATATTATTGTTAAATTTTATGTTATTTATTTTAATATTTTAATATTTTTTATTATTTTTAAAAAATTTTAAATTTATTTCTTAATTCAATCCTTTTTAATTACATACATTATCCTTCACTAATTATTCCTCGTATGGCAGACTAGTAATTCGTTCGGATAACTAATCCGAAGACTTAATAAATATCAGATTAAATTATGCTCCGAACTATTAATTCAAACTAATAATCTATCAAAACAAACGAGATCTTTAAATAATAATATTGAACGGAATAGAATTTTAGGAGCACCAAATAATTACACCTATAGACTCTTAAAACAAAATTATGCTTACGTCATAATTTATAACATTGTACCATTAAACGTGTTCGTATCATTAACTCCTCTTTTTTTGCGATATATGGTTTTTTATTGGGTTGTTGAATGTTTGTGCTTCAATTATGATTTGCTGACCATGTAGCTAATTAGTATTTTAGCGATGATTTGGTATTTTGGGTAAAATTAAATACGATAGCAGAGATAAATAATGTTGTAAGTTTTATATATTTTTTAAAAATTAGATAATTATAAAATGAATTATATGTGTACAATGAATAATTTAGTTTATATTTAGTTAGAGTGAAACAAAAAATTAATAAAAATTGTTGAGTTATTTTTTATCGTTAAATAAAAAATAATAATTTAGAACCTACTACTAATAATATCAAAAGAATTTGATATGATGGTATTTTTAATACCATGAATGCAGTATTATTAATTTTTTTATTTGTCAAATTATTAGTTTCAATCTTACTGTACAAATACAAAATTAATTATTGCAAAAAGACAAAAAATTGATTTATGGACCCATATGTTTTTCTAATCCTGTTCGACCCTCTCTAATTCGGCAATCCAAACATGCCCTTAAGGTAGTAAGTGCATATGTCTAAATATTTTGGCTTTTGAGATATTAATTTGCACGACATTTTTATTTTTATGATATTAGTATGATTTTTTTATTTTTATTTCAATATTAGTACGAATTTTTTGTTTTTGTTTATTATCGACTGCTACTTTCATCTACCGTTATTAAAATAGAAAACCCTTCTCACAAATATTTTAAAAAATTGTGTCAATATTTTAAATACTACAAAAAAAAAAGTAAAATACAAAGGAAATGTTAAACATTTTAATAAAAGCCAAAAAATAAAAAATTGCTATAAAAAATTATCCCAAATACCCCAACTTTTTTTATTTATTTTTTTCTTAAAAAAGTTAAATATCTCATAAATTAAATTTTTTGGACATCATAAGCGCTTAAATGAAAGAAGTCTGATTATCAATTTGTGAATCAGGAAAAAAAGAAGGAAAAAACTAGTTATAAGATAAGAGATAAATTGAGTTCCTAAAGGAGTGTGGTAATTAGTTATTTATTTATTTTTATTTTTATTTTTTTGCAAAAAAGAGTTTATGTATAGAGTGGCAACTTGATGGGACCAATGCATATAATAAAAGTCTCATTTGTAATTTAGCTTTAAATTAAATTTTTTTGTTTAAAATTATTTTAAACAAAATAAATAAAAAATTTGTTTGGTAAATTTTGAGAATGACTTAAAATCAAAAGGTAATAACTCAAAAGACTCTAGCTTGAATTCACTTTAAGCTAAAAAATAATAAGACAATAAGTAAAAAGTTTTAAATCAAAAATAATTGTTATAATTTTTTAATTTATTTTTATTAGAGTTTATATTCAATAACTATTTTATTTGATAAATCTCAACGAATAACTTTTAAAAATATAATTTTTATAAAAAATGAAGTCTATAATAAAAGTTATCACATTTCTAAGAATATATACAAGTATTTTAAATTAATAAACATGATGATACATCGACGGCTGAACCAAGGGTATTGGGCTTCGGCCGACTAGAAGGCTCTTTTGATTGGACTTAAAAAGACAGCGTCAAAACTAGTATCGATGGATACTAGCCGAATACCCTCTGGTACCTAAGTTAGTTCCTCGTATATGATAGGGTGCTAGCAAAAATATAGGAATTGATAAAATGTGTACCTCAGCCGAAGGAAGCTAAGGTTAATATAGAAGGGACTCTTTTACGGGATTGAGTCAGATCCCATGGAGTACGCTTCGGAGATCATTATGATCTCGAAAAGTCAACTTCTTCTTGATAAGATGGGCGCGTGTTCTGAATAATCGAAAAGTATCATGGACAAACTCAGTACCTGTTATTTGATTGTTCTAATCGACCAATTTACCCTAGCAAAAGCCCACACAGCTCGGTTGAGCATATTCATTCGAGCTCTATCATTCTTCGGTCGAATATTGCCGATCCCATCAAAACAAAAAATATTTTAAATTAATAAACAAAAATATAAAAAGTTGAGCTTAAGAAACCAGTCTTAAAGCCATCCGCTTCCCATGTTTTCGCTCTTGGAGATAATTAAAAAAATTACTGTTTGTTTTTAAAATTTGATAATTTTTTTTATATTTTAGACATCTCTAGTTAGGGAAATAAAAAAATAAAGAAATTGCCCAAAATATATCCTTATCCTTACTTCCTTACCATATATAAAAACAGAGGGTGCCGCCGTTTTTTTCTCCGTTCATGTTCACACTGGTCCGTTTCCTCAAACCTTCATTTGTTTTTACTTGGTGCCACCAGGAAAAAAAGAAAAAAAAGAAAAAAAAGAAAAAAAAGAAAAAAAAGAAAAAAAAGAAAAAAAAGAAAAAAAAGAAAAAAAAGCAGCCGGGGCCCACCGATCTTTCTACTAGTTTTTTTTTTTTTTTTAACATAATTTATGTGTCGTGCCTCACAATGAACATTTATTTTAAATATTTGTTTTATTAAATTCATTCTCTATGTAAAATTTATCTAGTTTACTATTCATGCAAAAAATAAAATTTGTACAATATTTTTAATTATGTAAAAGAAAAATATTTTTTTAACTATTCTTTATTAAAATTATATTTATTATTTATTTATTTATTTGTAAATAAATAATCTATTTACATCATTATAAACATTATATCTATTTTATTTTTTTATATAAATAACAAAATCGACCAGCACTATATACCGAATGAATTCGATTAAAAAATATTTTTCAAAATCATACTAAGTAAGAGTGCAGTACTTTTTAAGCATTACATCTTTTACTTCCTCTCCTATTGCCTAATAGGCTTATTATTTATTTTTAGTAGTTATTATTTATTTTTTTTACTTTTAGTATAAGCTTATATTTTTTTATAGCTTTCTATATAGCTTTTTTTTTAAAAGATTAGTGACCCTTTTTATATAGTTTTTCTTAATTAAAAATTAAAACAAAAAAAAGATAAAACCAAAAAGTCACTTTAAACTTCCCAACTTTAGTGATTCTTTAACTTTAACCACAACTATCATAGTTTTTTTTATCTTTTATTACAACATATCAACAAAAATAAAATATTTAGACCAAAAAATAATAATATTAAAGTTTATAAAAGATGAGAAAATATTCCTAAAAAAAAGCCTTCAAAAAACCCAAACTACACATGAGCTAAAGTTTTTTGCAACATTTTGTTTTTTCTTTTAAAAAGCCTTCAACATTTTGTAATACATGAAATAATCTTATAAATAATTATATTTTTAATTATTATAATTTTTATAAATTTGATAATATCACGCGCATAGCGCGTGCGATACCTAGTATGAAAGAAAATTAAGAACAAGGATAAAAGCAATTTTCCGAAAGAAAAAGAAAAATTGACTTTTATGCCACCCAAACATGGCCTAAGTACCTAAAACTGTCCTTTGTGTGAAGACACATGAAAGAGACAACAACAGGGAATTAATTACTATAGCTAGGTTCTAAGCGAGCTTAAATGTTTATTTATTTATTTTTTTTTTTTTAGTTTAAAAAATAAATTTAATTCAAAGTAAGTTATTTATCATCTTTGCTTTTAAGTAAATTTTTTTTTAAGTTAGTTATTTGGGTATTTTTTATTTTTTATTTAAAGTGAACAATTTTATTCTTAGATATATTTAATATTAATAATTATATATAATTGATAATTATAGTAAATAAATTATGGATAAGGATATTATTGTATATTTTAAAAGTGATAAAATTTTAAATAAAATATTATGAGAATTTGTCTTTTAATTTGAATTTTTAATTTTTTAACTTCTTATTTTTTTACTAGACGAAAATTTTGACTTTTTAATATTTTTAACTAAAAAGCTAATATTGCCAATCAGAGCTTAAGTGAGATAATTATGATAAATTATTAGGTATTCTAAAATACTATACAGACGATTTCACGTAGTACTTTTGATAAATAAATTATCACCATTTATACGATGTGTGTCACTTTTATTTTTTAATTACGTAATAAAAATGAGTCATTATGCTTCTATAATAATATTTGTCATAACTATAATAACTAAGATTATCACATAAATTTGTTACATGATGCTTCAAAATCACCTAATAATTTCTTGAGAATTAGATTTTTATTTATTTAATGTCTAGGTAGATGAAGCGTTATTTATCACTAAATTGATTAATCGATTTGAATAAAATGAGCGCAGCGGCGGAGCCGTTCTATGGCTCTGGAGCATGAGCTGCTGCTTACCAATAAATGACTAAGTGCCTGTTTGGGGAGTAATTATTCCGTGGTATCGTGTGTGAAGTTTATGTGGTATTTTTATTTAATATGATAACGATAAATTTTACGATAGGTATATAATGATTCATTTTTATTGGGTGGTTAAAAGACAAAAAATGACTCATATTATGTAGGTTGCAATTATTTATTTGTCGGAAGTACCACGCGACATTATCTACGTGGTACTTCGAGAGTATTTAATAATTTTTTTTGTTTGAGATAACTTTTAAATTTAACTTTTAAAAGATTTAACTTTTTTAAAAACTAAAAAAATAAAAAAAAAATAAGAGTGTTTGGAATAATTTTAAAAAATAGATGCTAGAAAAAAAAAAGAAAAAAATTTAACTTTTTTTTAATTATTTTGAAAGTCGTGCAAATTTATTATTCCATACCAGCCAATTTAAAAGCCAAACTTTTAAAAAAAAGTCAACTTTTATAGTGATCCCAAACCGTTGAAGCTATGTCACAATTTATTTTAATTTTAAAATTATCTATTTAATTGTCACATTTTTAAATAATTACCACGTTTATAGTTTATTCTAAATTATTTGTGTTTAATTTTGTAAAAAATAAATTAAATAAAAAAAATTATCCAAACAAACAGATAATTACACACATTTATGTGCCACACTTATAATCTGTATTTAAATAAGGTCACCATGCCTTTGACAATTTTGAAAAAACCCTAATCCATAGTAAAAATTATTAGGAATTTATAAAAATTTATGTGTACTGTCCACACAAAAGAATATATAGTGTGCATGTTATTATATATATTTTTTCATTATATTATTTACTAATAATATTACATAAGTGTTTACTAATAACAAATAATTTTTGGTCAACATTAGGAATGGCAATTATACCTGTATTTGCCCCACCCTCGCTTGTCACATCTCATTTTATGCGAGTTTTTCCCACACCCATTAGGTAATAGGCAAGGAACGGTATTTGCAACCCCGCTCCGTTTTCTCTTGCCCCGCATCTGATTAAATAAATTAAATATATTTAATATATAAATATGTATATAAATTTTATTTTTTAACAATATAATATAATTAAAATACCAAAATATTATACTTATTTTTATTTTTTTACTTATATTTCATATTTTTTTTGTTTTTTATTATAGTTATTGATCAATATTATTATTTTAATATCTTATTATATCATTATTATTAGTATTAATTTTTTTAAAGTAAAAAATATATTTTTCGTTACGCCCCGTCCCGCCCTTGCCATTTTCTCGATTATTTTTCTCCAACGCCACCCCACTAATAAACAAGGTACTCGCCTCAAACCCGCTCCGTTGCCATCCTTAATCAAAAGAGTGTTACTAGTCTTACAGAAAATTTTTACCGAAAATATTGACCGAAATTGCTTAAAACACGTGGTCAGATCACGCAATTCTCTGCTTGTCTCTCTCTCTTTCGTCACTCTCTTTCGCCTCACCTTCACACTTTATAGCCATAACCTCACTAATAAGCTTTTGCACATTCCTTGCAAATCTAAACAGTTAAACTTCTTCCATCTCTGCCGCAGACGAAACCAAAACCACCCTCGATCAAATCCCACACAACTCGCCGTAAATCACCTCAAACTCGCCCAACACCTCGCGCATCATTCCCAATTGGGATTTTTTTATACCTTTTTTTACTTTTTTTTCTAATCATATGATCTATGCCATCTCCTCATCATCCATTGCTAGATGCAAGGTCAAGCCTCCTCCATTCATCATGCTAAGTTCTCACCGGTTAAAAACTTTAAGAACATTATCACTAGTAATGCGTGTGAGAATGTTCTCAGTGGTAATGCGTGTGAGAACATTCTCACTGATATCGCAGAGCCTAGCATGATAAAAGGAGGAGGTTTGAGTTTACATCTAACAATGGATGATGAGGAGGTGGTAGAGATCATATGATTAGAAAAAAACAAAAACAAAAAATAAAGACATTTTTACACTAGTAAGAACATTCTCACTGGTAATGCGTGTGAGAATATTCTCAGTGGTTCAGAATTTTAGATAGTTATGGAATTTACTGTTAGTTGAGTTATGCTCCGGACAGTTAACAAATTCCAAATGCCACAAACATAAAGGCAGAAGCTGCAAAGCTGAAAAGCAAGGCGTTCCTCCATTGGTACAGCAGGGAGGTAATCGACGAGATGTAGTTTACGAAAATAGAGAGTAACATGAATGATCTGGTGACGAAATACCAACATAACTAGGACGCTACCACCGACGACAAGGAAAAGTACCAAAAGAGAATGAAAGAGCATAACGAGGAGAAGTAATCGAGCAGTTTGATCGGCAATGGAAGGACTAGCCGTCTCAATTGCGCCTTCTACGGCGCGGTTTCATTCGATTATTTTTTTTCTATTTTGAAAGATGACGTGGCAAATTTAAATTATTTTTTCGATCGTTTCTTTCGTGCTGAATAAACTTTCTGTAATCAAAATCGACAAGAAATCTATTTAATAAAATAAATGATGTATTCTCCGTGCGTGGCTTCATGCGCTGTATACTCGAGGCCGCTTCCCTCATCCCTCCCAAAAATTGCAAGCATAATTTATTAGGGTTAAAATAATTAATTATAAAATAATAATAATACATCGGGTCTCCACAATATTATTAGTGGATCTTTATTTCTTTAAATACTATTTTAGTTTTTTTAAAATGTATAATATCTTATATTAAAAATTATGTGGCACAATCAGATTAATCCAAATTACTATTCTTTAAAATTTTAAAATTATGAGACAATCTTATTATTTTAAAATTTTGAAATTTATCATAATATGGTCTTATCTCAATAAATTTTTAAATTTATTCTTTGTAAATTTAATTACTATTATTTCAAAATAATTTTAAACCTTACCTTGATATAACTCATTTTAATCTTTTAAAATTTACATTCGCACGATTTTATCCTCGTAAAGTTAATTGTTATCCTCTCAAACTACTTTTGATATTTATCATGATATAAATTTTTTCAAATTTTAAAATTTATCTTGACATAGTCTTGGCCTAATAAATTTTAAATTTGTTCCCAATCAAATCTTAAATTAATTAATCACTTTAAATCTATCATAATGGAATAATTTAATCTACTCTTATGAACTAGAAATTGAGATAACTTGAAAGAAAATTTCAAAAAAAATAAATAAAATAAAAAATAAAATTCGAACGGTTGCTGAGTTGAGAGTGGTGTCTAAAAAGTATGCATGATCTTTATTTATGAGAAATCGCTATAAATAGCTTCTCACAATCGCTTGTAATTTTTCATTACACAAGTTGAAGGCCATGCAATGCTAAGTATTTTTGTAATTTTTATTAACCACCAATTTGCTCATATGATGCCAAATGTATTTCAAGGATGTAATTTTTTTTAACTACTGATCTTTTCTTAAGGCGTCACTTGTCATCGTTAAGCATATTTAATATGGGCATTTTATATATATAATTATTTTTTTATCAAGCCTTTATAAAATATCACATGTCATTTGAATAAAAAATAATATCACCAATAAAAAATGTAAATTGTGGTGTGTGAATTACTAAAATTATTTTTTATAATTAGTTGTGGTTGGTTATCTTCTGATACTTTTTTTTTTTAACAAATCACATGGTATAGTTTAGTGGGGGGGGGGGGGGTGTTTGGCCAAGCTTTTTAGGTTAGTTTTTAGTTTTTTATTATTAATTTTAGTAATAAGTTATAATTTTTTTAAATACTCATAATTTTTTACTACAAATTATAACTATTTTTTTATTTTAATTATACATTAACGTATTTATCAAATACTCACAACTTTTATTATAAACTACAATATATAAATTATATTAATTTTAATAACGCTAAACACTCATATTATTTTGTTCACAAGTTGATGTAAGTGCGAATCTTGTCCAATGGGTATGATTTTTTTTTACTAATTAATATTTTTGAGGATTGAAATGGGATTTATGGTCTTATCCTCTTAAAAGAATTATAACGTTTAGCGTATTGCGGTGTGTGATTTGATTAAAATTTTAATTTGACTAATTTGGAATGAGAAAACGTTATCTGATTCAATCGACTTAGGTTACTACATTGGTCTTGTTTAGAAATTTTACTTATTTATTTATTAACAAATAAATCAATTTGTTAATAAGTCACCTCATTTGGGTAGAGTTGTTTATTTGTTTATTTGTTTATTTGACTATTCAAACGAGTTTATTTATTTATTTACTTATTTGATTATCTAAACGAATTTATTTGGTTTATAAGTCAGTTTATTTATTTATTTAGCTACTCAAACGAGTTTATTTGCTTATTTATTTTTGATTTATTTAATTACCCAAACGACGTAACTTATTTTTTAATTTATAAATTAATAAATAAATAAGCAATTTTGCCATGGCCATTGTCTCTTGGGAGGAGTAACATAAAATTCAAAATTGGTCTATAGTTAATTTCGTAACAAATAAATAAAAAAGGAAATTGATCTAATGCACAAACTCATCAATTCACACCACCCCCGTACGGTTTATATTGGTGAGTCAATTGGGTTAGGTTGAGTAAAGAAAATAAGAGAATTGACTTAATTGTGAGTTATATATTTTTTATTAACTTGATATTAATTCAACTTAATTCATCTGAAATATATATTAGTTTTTGTGTACCGATATATTGCGAATTATAATCTCATATATATACTTATAGTTATACAATCTTTTAATAATTTATAAAAAACAAATTTGAGAATTTATGATTTTAATTGCTACTGTTATATATTATGAATATTTTTTTTAGTTAGTATGTATTACAAATATTATTATTAAAGATATTTAATTATATGTGTTACTATTATTATTAAATAACTATTGTTATTTTTAATTGATCTTTTGCTTAATGTGGTAAGCGTTTAAAAAAAACAAACTGTAATAGAATTTTTTATTTTATATAAACTAATTATAAAATTTTATAATTTTTTAACCTGTTAAAGCGCCTAAACTACAGATTAAAACTGGCAAAAGACGTCATCCAACCTAAGTAATTTTAATGATCAATGAGTTAACATTAAATTGAAAAAACTTTCACAAAATTGTCAAAAAAATCTCATCCAACAAATTAATTTTTGTGATACTCCCTCTCACGCCAATAAAAAATAAAAATTAAATCTAGTATATAAATAAACTTGTGTGCGTATTACTAATAATTTTGATTTAAATATTTTAAGTCGCGTGATTATATTCTATATTCAAGTTTTAGACAAGTAATTTACTTAGAACACCCATATCGGTTGAGATACCTTGCCATACAACCGATACTCCTATCTGTTTGAAATAAAAAAATCCCTCCATGCAAGTTTGTTTGGTTGGGACAAATTTAAAAGCCCTCCTCATTGCACATTTGTTTTATGGTCAAAACCTCATTTGAATCGGGGCACATCGAGGACGGAGACGACGGGAAATTCATTTCAAAATTAAATTACGTAAATCAACAAACTTAGGGGGTCATTACAATTTTAACGATCGATAAATAGGCAATAAATTAAAAAAAATTTACCCCACTAAAAATAAATTATTTATAAAAAAATCATTTTTCTTTGTTTTAATCCAATCTGCGCACATCCCCGTAAGATGCAACGGCTAGCGAAGTGTGGTTGAGGGTTTAGATTTAAAAACCTAGGCTAGAAAAGAAGATCAAAGCATGCTCTGTACCATCCCTTGACTTTTGAAATACAGCCCATGATTCCATTTTCAAACTTCTTTATTCAGTTCCTCATCATTCTCTCTCCGATCTCTGCTTTTTCTTCAACCTTCAGTTTCAAAAAGATGAAGGGTGAATGCATTATTATTATATTATGACAAATGCTAACAGGTGTTATTGGGGCACAAGTTAAGGTAGGACACAAGTTAAGGTATTCTTGGACAACACTTTAGATGTAATAAATATATTTAAATTTATTAGTTGTGTTTATGGATACTCACATATTATTATTAGTAAATGTTTAAATAAATAACAAAAAGTATAATTAAAGCATTTAAAGAACCCTTAACTTGTATTCCAAGGGCACCTGTTAGCTGGATCGTATTATTATTATTATTATTATTATTATTATTATTATTATTCTATTTACATGAAACAAGGACTAGGAGGGTATTCTGAAATCTGAATCAGGACTTGTCGCCTTTTAGATTCGGTAGCATGGAAAATTCATTGATCTTTGCTGGTCACAACCCAGCATTTCCAATTTGATCTTTTGAAAGATAGGACAAAAAAGAGAGATGGGTCAGCTTTTGATAGAAGGGTAAAGTAATTAAAGTTCCCCAAAGTTGTATGTGATGGTTGTCTCATTCATTTCAAAATGAACTATGGTTTGTCCTAGTCTTTAGGGCCTGTTTGTTTGAAGTAAGGGGGTACATTGGGCCCGGCCCAGCCCAAATTCATTGGATTCTTGTTAAAATTTGGGTTAAGTTAGATTTTTTTTTTAGAGAAGGCTGCCCAAGCCCAACTCGAGGGTTTGTGAGCTTGGGCTCGGATATAATATAATATTATATGGGCTGAGCTGAAGTCTAAACTTCAAGTTAGATCGTGAATCAGGCTCACGAATCGGTGGTCTAATAGTTTTCAATTTCTTTTTTGGGCCAGTGAATCGAGTCTCAAACTCAGGTTGGACTGGTTTTGAGCTCCATAACTAAGGCTCAACCCAAATATATATGGGCTTTGTGGGGGAGGGGGCACCGGCCTTGAACAAGCTCAGGCCACCCATGGGTCTCGAGCTCATGGGCCTTGGATACAAGGAAATAATTTTATTTAATCCCATATTTAGATTGTTAAATTAAGAACAACATTGAAGTATCTTCTTAATACACCTCACTCTTATAAAACCTACCATCTTAGTAATATTACCATCCCACTAGTTTAGGAGTCCCATGACTCTTAGTATTTCACTCTTTTTTAATTTTATAATAATCTTATTAAAATAATATCATATCAAGCAGCACACTATTTTATCATTAAGTTATCTTACTTTCAAGAATACATCTTTCTGTACAAAAAATACTATATTAATAATTTAATCTATAATGTTTTGTATACTAATAATCCAAGTACATTAATTATTTCATAAAAATAGTCATTGAACCAAGTACATTAATTTTTCGTATTTAGTGATCTTTTTCTCTATTAACCCAAGTGAGTACAATTCTTCCTAGAGTCTTGATTATTTTTAAAACTAGTTATTTTTCGTGCTTAAAGGCACTCAATTATCTAATTTTAGTAATTTAAAAATAAAATTAAAAAATAATATTAATATTTTGATTATTAGTTATTTAGCTAATTCTTAAAGTACTCAATTGAAAGTATGACATTATTAATTTGTTAATTTATGAAGATAAAAAAATAATAAAATTAAAACATCTATTATAGAGAGAGAAATCGAATTGAGTATCAAGTGAAAAGAAAAATAGTAACATAATTTATGTTTTAACTTTTGTTTTCTTTAATTGTTGTACCTTTAGAAAAACTTCTTGTACCTTACAAATGAAATAGATGCAAAAAAAAAAAAAAAGAGGGGCATAAATAACGGAACAAAAATAAAAAAAGACCTAAGATGTTCACTTAGTAAGAAGATTTAAGTTATTCGTGACTAATTTTCATTATTAAATAAAAACAAAAGAACAAAAATAAGTAAATAAATATTCTATTTTTATAGAGATATGCTTTATGAGAAAAAATTACCATAAAGCTAGAGTTTTAAGTTTTACAATCAGAGAAGAACTATTATTCATCTACTTTTGTCAATCCCTAAGAAGTTCTAATATTAGAATAGATACACACATGTATACACACACTTATACATAGCGAAAAAAATGAAGCTTTGTTTTTCCAAAATAGATATCCAAATGTTTTGGGATTGACTCGAATCTCAATATCAGATTTAGCAACTAGGTTTATTTAGCAGCGGTCCTATTGTTGTTTTAGCAACTTCTGTTTTGGTAGTCTGCTATAAATAGGATAGTTAGGGTCTCATATTATGTGTGAGAATTGAGAGGCTAGCTGGTAAAGAAAATGGAGTTGGATTTTGTACTCTTTCACATTCGTCATAGTGAAATATTTTTCTCTCTCGCTTGTGGACGTAGGCCGGTGTGGGCCGAACCACGTAAATCTACGTAAATTTTCGATGCTCCGATCAATCCCAACAAGTGGTATCAAAGCCGACGGTGGACGATTCGAAGTCGTGGTAATTGATCGGGGTAAGGTATTTTTCTTGATTTCGTATCGTATAAATCAGAAAATTCTTATTTCGCACAAAAAAAAAGGTTTTTGTAAACTTTGGGTTTGAGTGAAGCAGCGCCGGCGTGCGCAGCTCTTTGCATTGGTGATTTTTTAAAATGGCAGCCACAGTGACTGCCTTTTAATTTTCTTCTAAACGGACAGTTGGTTTTGGTAGAACTTGTTTACGCATAAAAATCAATTGAGTGAGATTCTGAAATTGATTTCACTGTTCCATAATTGCCTTTGGATTTTTATTTAGTGTGGTAGGATTTTACTATTCACGGCACTGTTGAATAAAGATTGGTTTTTATTGAATTTTATGGTTTCTGAAGATTAGGGTGGGAGAGTGCTGGGACATTCTAAGGCAATTATCCAGTGTGACAGGTGCACGAAATTAATTATTTAAATTTATTTTATTATATCGACTCATATATATAATAAAATAATTTAAGAATGAGGTGTCTCCTAAGGTTTTTGGGCACTGTGGATTCATCGGTACGGTGAAATTTTTTGATTTTTGCACCGTTTATTTGGATTGGACAAATCGGCTTATATTGAGATTGATCCAGTGTGATTGAGTACAATCAGAAGCGATCGGGTACAATCAGATTCGATTTGAACTGCATGGGACAAGGATTACACATATCTGTTATTGCGACGAGTTCAGATTGTGGAGATTGTCAGACAAATCTAATAGCGTTAAAAAGTTCAGATTTCGTGATTGAACTTTTTAACGGCCACAACGACTTTACTTTATGAAAGCAAAAGGTGAAGAATATTTTGATGTGTGAAGGACTGATTAAGGCTCTCAGGAATAAGTCAGAGAAATCAGAAACGATGAAGAATGTAGAGTGGGAGGAGATGCGGGACTTGGCGAACAACACGATTCAGTTGTATCTCAGTAATAGTACGCTTCGGGAAGTCATCAACGAAAGCAATCTGGCAAAACTCTAGGCTAAGTTGGAGAGCAGGTACAAGTCCAAAAACATTGACTAATCGATTGTCTTTAAAGAAACAACTATATGCACTTCAGATGACAAAAGAAGCTAGTTTTATGGAGCACTTGGACGAATTCAACAAGATACAGACGAAATTGGATTGCATCGGCGCAAAAATCGAAGATGAGGATAAAGCGATTCTCCTGTTGGTTTTATTGCCTTTATCATATGAGCATCTGAGGACTACACTGATGTTTGGGAAGGATACCCTTGGGTTAGATGAGATTGTTTCTACTCTCATATCTCATAAGATGTTGAAGAAGAGGAAGAGTGACAGATCACAGGGAGAGGGCATCATGATTGCATCAGATAGTGGAAAAGTCAGAGGCAGGGCTATAGTGAAGCAAGATGGGTCCAAGAAGAAAGGCCGTTCCAAATCGAGAGGTTACAAAGGAAAGTACTACTATTGTGACAAGGAAGGTCATCTGAAGAGAAATTGTCTGAAGTACAAGGCAGACAAGGAAAAAGAACAATTTTCAGAGACAACAGTTACAGAGGGCTCCTATTATGAAGAATCATAGGTGCTCACAGTTACTTTAGGTATGAGCAAATCAGATTAGATATTAGATTCTAGATGTTCGTTCCACATGTGTGCAGTCAGAGAGTATTTTGATACGTATCAGGCATGCGATGGGGGTACTGTCAGGATGGCTAACAATGTAGCGAGCAGAGTTGTCGGTATAGGGACAGTGCGATTTTGTAGGCTTGATGGGACCGTTTTGATCTTGACTGGGGTTAGACATGTACCGAATCTAAGGAAGAACTTGATTTCTCTAGGGATGCTGGATTCGAGAGGTTGCGGGTTCTCATTTGGAGGTGGAGTTCTTTGGGTTTCAAAGGGAAACAGTGATGTACTGCTGGGATAGATGATTGACAACCTATACAGGCTTGCAGGGAATGTTGTGATAGGTGGAGCTACTGCCAAATATCAGATGAATAGTACAGGTAGACGACGTACACGAAAAGAGTGAAAGGGTGATCAGAGTGAACAACAGTTGCGAAAAAGCACACGGAATAAGCGCAGGGGTACACGAAAGCGATGAGATTGTACAAGTGCGCAGGTGAGCAAATCAGATTGCGTGCAAGATGCCGGCAAGATACAAGAGCAACAGTTGTTGGATATTCACAGGAAAGCTCCGAGCAACGAGACTAAAACGATAGGCGTGACGAACATGTGTACACCTCGACAGAAGCGAGTCTCATTTGCTCTTGATTTGGTTAGTGGCGGTAATCTCTCCTATTGTGTGCACAAAGGGGGAGAGATGGGGCCGTGTTCTTCTACAAAGTAGTTAGCTCTGTAGGGCACCCGGGTTGGGGTGCGGGCACCTCGGTATAAAGGTGTGGGCCATACTGTTTGGGTGTGGTAGATCGTCGACGACGACGACGGCAGAATCGACAGCGATGCTGATTATTTTCTGGGTGGTTTGAAGAATTTAAGTCAAGGTGGAGATCCTTCGTCTTACCAGAAGGCTACTGCCATATCAAAAGGGAAAAATCGTGCAGGTCGAGGATTACCGACAGTTCTTCAAGATGGCTGAAAGATTCGAGCCAATGTAGAGATTGTTAAAATTGACTCGAATCTCAATATCAGATTTAGCAGCTAGGTTTATTTAGCAACTGTCTTATTGTTTATTTAGCAGCTTGCCTATTGTTGATTTAGCAACTGTCCTATTGTTGTTTTACCAGCTTTTGTTCTGGTAGTCTCCTATAAATAGGATAGCCAGGGTCTCATATTGTATGTGAGAATTGATAGGCTAGCCGGTAGAGAGAAGGGAGTTGGATTTTATACTCTTTCACATTCGTCATAGTGAAATATTTTTCTCTCTCGCTCGTGGACGTAAGCCGGTGTGGACCGAACCACGTAAATCCTCGGTGTTATTTATTTTCTGCTTTTTTGTGCGTGATTTTGCTTCCGTTCGCGTTCGGGGATTGGTATTCAAATTCCATTAAACGTTACAACGGCGACGGTGGCGTAATAGAGTTGGGAGAATAGGTTTTGAACTTTAGAGAAAGATAAAAGAAGGAAGATGCATACATATGTCCCGAGATATGTATAGAGAGAGAATAAGCTTTCTGATTTTCTTTCATCCTTCTATATGCTGAATAAGAAAAAGCTTTCTCATTTTCGTTTTCCTTCCATATGTCCCGAGATAAGTATAGAAAAAGAAATTTTTTTTAGTTTCTTTCATTTTAAACCGTTGTTAACTTTTTTGAAACAATTTCAACTATTTGTAAGGTGCAAAAAGTTTTCTTAAAGGTACAAATAATTAAACAAAACAAAAGTTAAAATATAAATTCGGTTACAATTTTCCTTTAAGCTAGATAGTCAATTTGATCTCAGAGAGAGAGAGAGAGAGAGAGAGAGAGAGAGAGAGAGAGAGAGAGAGAGAGAGAGAGAGAGAGACGTTTTAACTTTTGTTATGTTTTTTTTCTCCATAAATTAAGAAATTCATAATATTATATTTTCAATTGAGTACCTTAAAATTTAGCTAATTAATTAATAATCAAATTATTAATATTACCTTTTATTTTATTTTTAAATAACTAAAATTAAATAATTGAGTGCATTTAGGAAGAAGTCAAAAAAATTAAAAATGATGAAGGAGGTAAAGTGGAAAGAGATGTAGGACTTGGCAAATAGTGCGATTCAGTTGGAACTCGGTGATAGCACTCTTTTGGAAGTCATCAATGAAAGTGATCCGACGAAACTTTAGGCAAAGTTGGAGATTAGGTTTTAGTCCAAGATGTTGACGAATCGATTGTCTTTAAATAAATAGTTATATGCACTCAAAATGGAAAAGGAAGCGAGTTTTATGGAGAATTTGGACGCGTTCAATAGGATACTGATGGGATTAGATTCTATCGGCACAAAAATTGAAGACAAGGATAAAATAATTTTTCTGTTGGTTTATTTACTTTTAGCATATGAGCATCTGAGGACTATATTAATGTTTGAAAAAGATACCTATGATTTAGATGAGGTTATTACTACTCTTATATCTTATGAGATGTTGAAGAATAAGGAGAATGACAGATCATTTGGAGAGGGTATCATAATTGCATTGGCAATGAGAAAGTCAAAGGGAAGACGACAGTGAGATAGGAGGAGTCCAAGAACAAAGATTGTTTCAAGTCAAGAGATTACAAAGTGACATAAGAAAAAAGGTCATCTGAAGATGAATTTTTCCAAGGACAAGGCGAATAAGGGCAAAGAAAAATCATCAAAGACTGTAGTTACAGAAGGCTCCAACTATAAAGAATTAGACATGCTCACAATTACTTCAGGTACATGAAAATAAGATTGGATATTAGATTCTAGATATTCGTTCCACAAATGTGCAATCGGAGAATATTTTGATACGTATAAGTTATGCAATTGAGTACTCTCAAGATGGCTAACAATACAATGAGCAAAGTTGTTGGTATAGGGACAGTGCCGAATTTAATTAGGGTTAGACATGTGCTGAATTTAAGGAAGAATTTGATTTCTTTAAGAATGTTGGATTCGAGAGGCTGTAGGTTCTCGTCTGAAGGTGAAGTTTTTTAGGTTTTAAAAGAAAACATGGTTGTACTGTAAGGGAAATGATTGACAACCTATACAGGCTCATAGGGAGTGTTGTGGTAGGTGAAGCTAAAGTCAGACATCAGATGAGTAGTATAGATAGACGACATGTACAGATGAAGTATAAGGGTGATTAAGTTGAACATCATTTGCAGAGAGGCACATATAACAGCCGCAGGAGTACACAGAAGCGACGAGGCAGTATAAATGCGCAGATGAGCAGATCATATGGTGTGCAGGAATGCTGGTAAGATGCGACAGTAACAATTGTTGGATGTTCACAAGAAAGTACTAGGCAACGAGACTAATACGACAAACATGACGGACATGTGTACACCATGACAAAAGCGAATCTTCTTTACTCTTGATTTGGTTAGTGGTGGTGATTTCTTCGGTTGCATAAACAAAAAGGGAGAGGTGGAGCCACGTTTTTCTACAAAATAGTGAGTTTTGTGGGGCACTCAAATTTGGGTACGAGCACCTCGGTGTAGAGATGCGGATCATACTATCGGGGTGTTGTTGTTCGACAACAACGACAATGGTAGAATTGGCATCAACTCTAGTTAATTTTAGGGGGGTTTGCAAAATTCAAGCCAAAGTGAAGATTGTTAGGCTAGGTGTCTTGTATTCTACAATGTCTATATTTTTATTACTTTATTTAGTCTATATGTATTTGGGTTGGAATGGAATTAGGAGTTTACTATGAATCCTTTTTTGTATGGAGTTTAATATTATATAGACTTATAGACTTTTAGGACTTTCTTAGTGTATCTATAAATAAGACACTAGTGAGAGCTCTAAGGTTACAGAAAAATGTAGTGAGAATATATAACTGGTCGAGAGGAGGGTAGTGAGAATATATAACTGGTCAAGAGTAGAGAGTGGTTATACTCTTTCACACATGACACAGTAGAATATTTACTCTCTCGCTCGTAGATCGGTGTAGATCGAATTACGTAAATCTTCAGTATTGATTATTTTTTCTATTTTTGTGCACGACTTTTTGTTTCGGTTTGTGTTTAGAAATCAATGATTAAATTCTAACAAAAATTCAATAAAAACAAAATGAGTAAAAAAAATATATAAATAAGAAGTTATCCTAAACGGGCTTATTATACAAAGGATCATATATTTCAAACGTTATATGCATCGGACAACTCACCGTTTGGGATATGAAAAAGTTTGACTTTAAAAGATTTATTATTTATTTTAAAAAAATTATTTTAAATAATTTGTTTTGAGTAGTTTTTTAAATTATTTTATTAAAATATATAATTTATTTTTATTTTTTACTTTTAAGTTATAGTGCTTAAGATAATGGCACAATAATTGTGTTAATAACCAAAACACTACAATTTAAAAGCAAAAACAAAATATATTAAATATTTTAACAAAAAATAACACAAAAAAATTATCCTAAAAACATTATTCTAAATAATTAATTATTTTTCTAACTTTTTAGTAAGCATCTTAAAATTTAACTTTTTAAACATTTTAAATAGTACTTGATACGTTCTCAAAAGCACAACCAAGTACAGCCAACCAACCCCAGTTTTCGTTTGAATCTCAAGCCCATAGTTGTCCCTCATGGACTTATTGGACCACCAAAAAGGTATCTATCCCTCATGGCATGGACTTATTGGACCACCAAAAAGGTATCTATCCCTCATGGACTTATTGGACCACAAAAAGGTATCGGCTAATTATTAACCCACAAATAGAAACCCAATATAGTCTAATAAGAGTGTGTTTGGTATAGCTTTTTTTTAGGTTTTTGACTTCTTAAATTTTTTTTTGTAAAAAATAAATATAAAAAAAATATGAAAAAGTTAATTGATTATATTAGGAGGCCAAATAAATAGATTTTTTAAAATATTTTTAAATAAAAAATTTTAAAAAAAAATTAGACCAAACGGAGACTAAATACCCCTGAATCAAGTCAGGTGGGATTGGGTTGAATTCTAATTTATCACTCCATGACATGTTAATCTTCGTGTTTATGTCGCAATTAAACTTTGCAAAAAATGTGAAATTATGGCATCGTTTGGCTCGAGCTTAAAATTTTGCCTTTTTAACTTTTTACAATTAAAGTTTTTGAAAGAGCCAACTATCAAAAAGCAATTTTTCCTCTAGGCTGAAAGCCACTTTTTAATTAAATAAAACTTTATTTATTTGACTTAAAATTAAAAACAAAAAATTTGACTTTAAGCTACTTACTAACAATTCCATGTGTGTTTCCTAAACCTCTCTTCCATTTTTATAAATATCTCCCTAAGGGTCTGTTTGGAATAGTTTTTAAGTTAATTTCTTTTGTAAAAAAGTTGGTTTTTAAGCTATCTTGTTTGATTTTTTTTAAAAAGCTAACTAAATTTTTTTTCATCTCTTAATTCAAGAAAAAAAGTCAATACATATTCCAAACATCTTAACTTTTTTCAAATAAAATGATTATGGCCCCGTTTGGATAAATAACTTATTGGCTTATTTGGCTTATAAGCAACCAAATAAACCACGTCGTTTGGTTTGCCAAATAAACCAAAAACAAATAAATAAGCAAATAAGTCAATAAACTTAATAAGCCAAAATAAGCAAGATTTTAGTCAAACAAAATAGCTCATTTAAGTAAATAAGTCAAAAATAAACAAATAAACAAAAATAAACAAAATAAATAAATAAGTCAATTGGTAGCCAAACAAAGTTATTTATTTGCTTATTAGCATATTTGTCAATAAAAAAATAAATATATTGCCCAAGCAGGATCTATGTTACCCTTATTTTAAAAAGTTAATCTTAATTATCAAAACAAAATAAAAAGTCGTGTTAATATTTTAAACACTACAAAAATACTACAATTTAAAAGTTAAAAATAAGAATATTTTCAATATTTCAATAAAAGCAAAAAAAATAATACAAAAAATTATATCAAACAAGTTAACTTTTTTTATTACATTTTTTTTTAAAGAACTAAACTTCTTCTAAAAAACAAAAAATTTAAACATCTCAAACGGACACTAATCCTACTTTTGTTTTGGAGAAGTAAAATAATTCCCCAAATGCTTTATCTCTCTGTCTCGTTGCATTTGTTTCTTTCTTCCTTTTCTCAACCGAAAATTGACAAAGCAACGGAAACGAAGACAAAAACGAAAAAGGAGAGAGAAAGAGGTCTCAGAAAAGACATCCCGGTCGGCTTCTGGGTCGAGCGCGTGTTTATCCTTCTGCTATCGAACCTAAACGTAAGCTTTTTTTCATCTCTCTCTTTCTCTCTAACAAATTATTGATTTCAAATTTCCAATTCCTTTTCATTTCAACGCCTACAGATCGGATTTTCGTATCTTTTGATTCTGGTATTTAAGATTTTCAGATTTGTTGAACTCGAATCAATTACTCTGATCTTAAATGATAGATCGGAGTTTTTTTTTTTTTTTATATCATAGTAATCCGAGTTACAGATTGGTTTGGAAGATAACAACTTGTGTCGATGCTAATTTTAGAGAAAGTCATCAAATTGAATCTGAGAAACGTCCATCTCACTCGCATCACTGAATCAAATAAGCATCAGCGTGTTTTCTTCTTCTTCTTTTTTACAAAAATTCCATCTGTACATGATGTGATGATGGTCTAATTTCAGAAGATGACGGGCCTGAATTAATCAGCTGTAATACGACCATTGAAGCATTAAGTCGAGTCTGCACAGTTTTGTATGGAAAGATCATTTTAAATGTATCAATATCTCTGTCAATGGAGCACGCCGTTATTGGTTTGGTTGAGATGTACAAACATGTGATCAAACGACTTCTGGAAAAATAAATTTATTCACCCACTTTGACAAGATGGGTGAACAATACCCACTTTTCCATTAGTTCAAATGTAGGTTCTACTACTAAATGTATGATGGACTCTATAGTTTGAACCAATAAAAGAGTGTGTATTGGTCTGTCTCGCTTTGGCACCCTTGCTTATGTTGCTACGATCTGAATTTGTATTTACTTGAATGGTGCTACAAATCTCTAGATTTGAGATTGAATGATTCTGGGTATGGCTTGTAGCATGACATGGATGGACAATCAATGGTTTGATAAATATAAAGTAAAGGGAATCACAATTCATGCATATCTTTAGGAGTTCTTAAACGAAGAGATAGGAAGACTGGACCATTTATTTATGTTACAATAAACGGAAGTCTTTTGTTGGTGGTTCAACTTACTTTATACAGATTTTGATAAATGAAGAGTTGGGATAGTTGTTGTTGCATGTTAAGCAAGCACCTGGAATTATACTTTTTCCCCATTTCTCATTACCTTTATGTTACAATTGCATCAGGTACAACAAATGGAACTCCTGGAATAATTTTGAGAGGTTCAAGAAAAGGCTAATTTTGCACACATTACAGTTCAGAGGGTTTTATGTCTGAATTTTAGTGATTTACCATAATACCTTGGTTACTTTGGTCACTGATGTGGCCTTTGTATCTTCTTCTTAATAAAATTTTGAAAACGGTTGAAGAAAATATCCATGGATCAGATGGAGATCACTTGGTTGTGGTCGAAGGCTACCCATTTGAACAGTCATCAAGAAATGAGAAATGCAATGATGCAGCCTTGCCTTGCTCACACTTTGTTGAAGTAAGTCCATGTGATTCTAGTCATTCCTTTTTATTTGATATGAGGCACTATTAGCTTGAAATTTTGCAAAAGACTTCTATGAGCTGGCATAAAAGACCAAATGCATCTACATGAAACAATATATTCTTTGTTAGAGGAATTCTTCAGTTTAATTACTTGTGTTTATTGCTTATAGGTACCGCTCATAAACCAACAACATGCTTGGGATTGTGGTCTTGCTTGTGTTATGATGGTTTTGAGAACCCTTGGCATCAATAGCTGTAATATTCAGGAACTGGAGGAGCTCTGCTGCACTACTAGGTGCTTTCTTCAGTTGAATATTTGGATTTATTGACTTTTTGATATGGCTTCCTGTACAAATTTCAGCTTTGATTACTCTAAAATGGTAAGGAAGTATGAAAGATCTCCTGTTCTGCTAGAATAGAAAGCATAGGCTGTTTAAACCTGCTGCTAAAACTCCTTTGTCCAATTATCTGTTTGTGGAAAGTGTGTCGTTAAATTGTTATTTGAGAACTTGGTATTTTCGTTAGTTCAATTTCCTTTCAGATAGTATGGGCAGGCAGCTTGAACTGATAAAACTGATGGATCATTTCTCCGATGGTTTGATGTCTTTATGTTAGCCTTGATCCATTGGTAAGTGGCCAGTAGATGGAGCATCATAAAATCAGGGCTAATCCGCTTAGAATATGTAGAAAGCCATCCATCGCATGGTTTGCAGTTGATATTGGATAGCTTGATATATATTGTTGAGCCCATTTCCTAATAGCTTAAGCTTTTGGGACGGTGATTTAACATGGTATGAGAACTATGATTTCACGATGTCTTGAGTTTAAAGTCTCGTGATATGTGTTTCCTAGTTACATTTATTATTGTGCACAATGTATGTTGGTGCACTTGTTTAACTTAGTTTGTTTAACTTTCTACATGTGAGACAGAGTCCCACGTGAGGGGGAATATTAGATAGCTTGATATACATTCATCGGCCCATTTCCTAACAGTTTAAGCTTTTGGGACAATTGGTGACTTATCTTCTGGCTTAAAGTTCAATGGGTAGCAGCACACTTTACAAGAAAGTAGATTAAATTGTGGAGATTAGTACTGTAAAAAACCTGAACAAGTATTTTGGTCATAGGAATCTTCTTGCTTCAATCACATGTGGGTGGGTATACAAAGAGCAATAGAAGAATTTGGATTTGCACTTTACAAAAAAGTAGGTTAAATTGTGGAGATTAGTACACTGTAAAAAACCCGAACAACTATTTTAGTCATAGGAATCTTCTTGCTTCAATCACATGTGGGTGGGTATACAAAGAGCAATAGAAGAATCTGGATTTGTAGTCTAATGTTTGAAACATTGTAGAACAATGTTATTGCTGTTGTATTTTAGTCATAGGAATCTTCTTGCTCCAATCACGAGATTCGGTATACGAAGATCCAAAAATCTGGATTTTGCAGTCATTCTACAAGATGAATTGTTGTTATTAAAAGGTTAGTTTAAACCTCTGGAGCTCTTTTCTTGTTTAGATTCTTGTTGTAGAAAGTGTCTTCAACAGAAGACAGGAGATTTTGTCAAGTTTTTTGTATCGCATACAAACACAGGTTCCGGAGGTGTATACTGTATAGGGTTCAGACTTTAAGCTTTTTTCAAGTGCTGGTGTCATTTTATTATTCCTCTTAATCCCAGTGTTAAAAAATCCCGTTTGTGCATGAATGTTGATTTAACGAGTTTCTTCACGTTAGAACCTTGAACCAATAGTAAAGTTGTACAAATATGTTGGGCACACATTTCTCGGATGCTCCTATAAACATACTGACACTTCTTGAATGTCTTAATTTAAAAAGGAAAATTATTAGTTTGGTGTTTGGAGGCTTAGACGGCACTTGCCAGACACTTCTCAACATTTCCTCTACGGTGAATGTCTTAACATTAATAAGTAAAATCTGGCATTTCTGGGAACCCAACTCAACCACCCAGTGTCCTATATGAAGTTCCTAAAAATAACACATCATTCGCATTTCCAGTGCGTGGCAAATTATGCAGTGGACAACTTCTTCATAGGAAAAGAACATCCTCGTAAATGTTTAAGAAAACCAAACATTGTAAGAAAACTAGTAGTAGGAATATGCATTAAATGCATGACATATCAAGAACTTCCATATTTTTCATTTTAAGTAGATATTTAGAGAAAAATTAGATTACATAATTTTCCTATATATATATATATTATGCATGAAAATATAAAAATATAATGGTATGTTGCTTTCTTTGTGTTGTATCTTTGTTCTACACTTCTGCTTCTTTTATGATTTATGGTCGCAATGTGTCGTATCATGTTGCATCCTTGTCTCTATCCATGTCAATGCTACATGGATCAATGGAGATTGTTTCAGTTCTTATTTTTTGGTCCCTGTGAAAGCCAGGAATTGTCAATCGACAATCATTAATGCCAATACAAATTTGGTACGGTAACATGAAATTGAACCTATTGCTAGCATCTGTGATTCCCATGAACCTTTTGCTTGATGTTAATATGGATGTGTGTGGTTTTGATAATCTTATTTGGCTGTCATGTTTGCAGCATTTGGACTGTTGATCTGGCGTACTTGCTGCAGAGATTTTCTGTTAGTTTTTCCTACTTTACCGTGACATTAGGAGCAAACCCAAATTTTTCTATGGAGACATTTTACAAGGTGATACCCTGTCTCATGAAGTGTTATGTTTTCCATCACTTACCTGTCTGTGTTTGTGCATTTTATTGGAATGCCAGTTATATGAATTCCACTGTACATTGAACTATTTAAAGAGTGTGGAGTATGTGGTCTTCCAAGAATATCATGCGAATGCTATTTTAGTCACTTGCACCCACCCTAATATCCAAGTTTTATATTTGAGATAATCATTTTGAATATTCATGTCATCATTTATCTAAATTGGTTATTACTGTGGAGGTGAAATCTGGGTTTATACTTTATTATTTGTTTTGAGGGATTAAGGTAGGAGAAATTGAACTAATTGACAAGGTTGGCCCACCAAATATTTTTTGGTCCCTTTAGTATTATGAGTCTCACATTTGTATTGTGGGACTCGGACTAATAGTTAATAATGTCAAGCCCCCTTGGTATTATTAATAACATGCTCTGAATTATCTTTTCTCTTTATTTAACGGTCAGAAATAATTTTACAACTCTTATTCTATTTTTTATCCCACTCTAGCTAAATGTGAACTAAATTTCTCACTATATGCATAATCCTATTCATAATCTCTTGATATATCAAAAAACATGTGGGCCCCCCACTATTACTAATGCCTTCTATCCTATCCAATTTTATCTAGAATTAAACACAAGGAGTATACTTGCAAATTTCATGTATGCTTGATTTGATGAATTGTGATTTACTTTTGGATGCTTTTGGAGATCTGTGTTTCTTGTTGCCATGTTAGCTGCGTCCAATGCTGGGTTTGGAAGTTTGGATTTGGCTGCATGTCCTTATTCCTCACGCTCATGACTGCCTTGAGTTGGCTCGTTTTAGAAGCCACTTATTAGTATTATATCCTCCAAAAAAGTACTGTTTAAAAAGATTCCTGAATAACAAAGAAAGACTTAATGCACTGGATCACAACTTGTTAGCAATGAGTTTTTGCTGAGTGTATTTGAACCTTTTGGACTTCACAGTGACACAAGGACTTCTTTGTTATCTACTCTTTGGGCTTTTAATCACTTGGAAGCTACAATAAAATAGATATTGGGTTCTGCAGGAGCAATTGCCTAATGATCTTATGCGAGTCGATATGCTATTTCAGAAAGCAATGGAAGCTGGAATTAATATACAGGTACAATCTACTCATCTAAGGGTAAATAGTTTGGATGTTTATCAATAAGAAATGGCCCACTCAGCCTTCTGTTTCATGGCATTTCCTCTTCATCAAAGTTCATACTCTGACTGTGATAAATGATAATAGCAAGGGGGTGTTATATATGAGTCTATGACTCCGACTTTGGTTGATTCTTTTGTTGATTGCAACTTGTGAGGCTTGCAGTTATAGTAATTAAATTTATTTAACTTTTTTCTTCTCTGGGAGCACTTGACATTTACTATTGGTGTATGTTAGAA